>JAQZBX010112804.1:0-10162 GCA_029593785.1 Cabassous unicinctus | reverse complement strand
AAAATTTATTGAAATTATAATTCCAATTATACCTCATTACACTTTATAAAATTTTTTTACATATATTTTACTGCTACACTATGCTATAATGACTGAATATGATGCTATTAATTTTGCTTTAAACAGTAATTTAAAAAACTATTTAGTAAAGAAAAACAGCTTCTATTTACCATATATTTATTCTTTCCATTTTCTTCATTTTTCATGTAACCCTAATTTCAAAATGATTTTGTTTTCCTTCAACCTGAAAAATTTCCTTTTGCATTTCTTGTAGCTCTGTTGGCTGTGACTTCTTTCCATCTCATTTTTTCTGTAAAAGTCTTTATTTCGTCTTCATTGTGAAAGAACAACTTTTGCTGTTTCTTTCAGCATAATAAAGATGACATTCCATTTCTGTATCAATATTTCTTTGTAAATAAAGTGTTTTTATCACCTCTGGCCTAATTTTAAAGTTTTGTCCTTACCTTTGAATGTTATTAAATTGTCTACATTTAATTTCTTTGTATGTATACTCCTTGGTGTTTGCTGAGATTCTTGGAACTATTATCTTACAATTTTGATGAAATATGGAAAAATTGGGGGCCAATCTAGTTTCAAATATTTTTTCTGCTCCTATATCTCTTTCCTCTCCTTCTGGAACTCAACAAATGCAGTTTAGAATGATTGATATTATTCACAAGTCATTGACACTTTGTTCATTTAAAATAATTTCCTCTGTACTTTACTTAGAAGAATTTTTATTAACTGGTCCTCAACTTCACTGATCATTTCTTTTATAATGCTCACTCTGCTGCTACTTCTATTCAATAAAATTTGTTTTCAGAATGTATTGTTTTAGCTATAGATTTTACATTTGGTGCTTGAGAGTTTCCAAAAATCTTAATCTTTTCATTTATTATATTTTTTACTCTAGAGATTTAAACATAATTTTCATCGTTATTTTTAAGAATTCATCTATTAATTCTAATATCTGAGTTATCTCTGAGTGTGATCCTATTGACTTTTTCTTTCTATTGATTACAGGTCATATTTTTTCCCCTTTATTTTTATGTGTAATGAATTTTTAAGAGACTTTACGCTGGATATTTGAGATTATACATTTTAGAAACTCTGTATTCTGTTGTCATCTTCTGAGGATATTGAGTTTTGTTCTGGCAGACAGTTAAATTATTCATAAATATCCTTTATCCCTAAAAGATTTGAACTTTAGACTTTGTTAGGATGAGTTATTTTTGTTTTGGTGTAAGTCTTTATAATACAGTCCTTAATTGTTAGAAGCAGAGTTTATTCTTGAGGCATGTGACATTCTTGTGCTTCAGGGGAAATTCTGAAGCATTTAATATCACTCCAACCTAGCAGAATTTGAACTTGAGACATTTTCTGTACATCAGCACTAAGAAACTCTTGAAATTTCTGCTCACTTCTTTCAGCTTCTCAGCATTTTTTTCCTGAGCTTCTGGTAGTCTCACCCTGCCCATATGAAATTCAATAATCAGCTAAGTATTTGAGGGGAGTTTCAATGCACATTTCAAAACTTCTCTTCTCAGAGCTGTTCATTTCTAGTATTTTCCCCATCTCTAGCTTCTACATCGTTTTGTCTGACTTTTAACTTCTCAACCCTTTAAGATTTCTTTTTATTCTGCTTAAACTCTATTTCCCATATAACACTCTTTACCACATAGTGCCCTTAAGGAATAGACAAATAGTATGGAGGGTTTATTAGTATACAATATTTTACCCTGGTTGCATGATAATGCTTTCTTTTTAGCTTGGATAACAGCAGAAATGAGGCCAAAGTGGAATTAAATTCTATTTCATGATAAATCCATTTGAAGCCACCAAGAATTGTAACTAATGGTTCATTTTAATGTAAATACACACTCCCTATTGGTCCTTGGCCTTGGAGAATCCTATTTAAAGTTATTTTAAGCAGCTTTCTTCTATTGTTATTCAGCATTGTCTTCTAAATTAAGAGCTTTGTTTGGCTTAGTGGAATATGGCATTCTGCCCATCAATGTATTTCATTCATCTTATATATCCTAGTAACCATATCCGAATATTAGGCCAAAAATATTCTATTTCTTTATTGAGCCAATGCCTGGGTTATTTGGTGGGATCCACATGGCCACTTTAATTTACCCATACAACCTTCTACAACAACATTCTCTTTTGCTGTATTTATTGGCTGTCCATTCAGTAAGGCTTGTTTACCTGACCAAATAATGAGGCTGTGAGCCACCATGCATGAATATATAAATATACAAACTTTGTCTGAGGTTTAGAACCAACTGTTCCTTGCCATGCTAATTAGCTGCTCATACATATGGCTTTTGAGAGGATTTAATATTGCATAATTTGACAAAGGTTTAACCATTCAGAGGGTGAAATTCAGCAGAATTCCATATTGAATCATATCTTTCAATTTGGGAACTTGCATTGAGAAATCAGGTATCTTGTTAGCAAGAAATAAATAATTGATTCATATTACTTAGCAGCATTTTTAGAAAACTGTGCTAGAGGTTATATTTTGTTCTGAATGTTATGCTTATGAATATGCTATAATTCTCCTTAGTCACCTCTCACCGATGTTCTGTAATACTATTTCTATTTTATTAAGGAAATTTGTTATGCTGCTCCATTATTTTGTATATGACCCTCTGATATCATCCATGGCATAAAGGGCACTTGAGATGCCACTGAGTGTGTCTCTATGAAAGTTGAATAACCTGCCACTAGTTATGATTCAAATGGTCTGCACCTGGTCACTGTATTAGTGAATCATTGACTACCCCATCCCAGTATTTATCACTGGGAAGTAGTATTAGTCTTTTGCCAGAATCTCCATTCTGCATATGTTCATATAGCAAACACTTCAGAAATCATCTCAGCATTAGGATTATGGGCTTCCAATGGCCCTGCATAGGAAATTCCCCATTATAAATCTCTTAGGACTAGTGCCACCTCTAAATAACTAGTATATAGAAAGGATAGTAATTTATTTAGTACTATTTGTTGAATACATCTAATGGTCATGATCTGATGACTTTAATGGCTATTCCTAGAAACTTGACTGATTAGTTAAGAGTTTGTAGTTTGTGCATACTGATCAGACCTACTTGGCTAGCAATATGCACCATAACATTAAATCCAGCCAATTGCTTCTAGGTGATATGGACTATGGTTATACCAATGAATTTTACGGAGGTGTGCCATTTGCCTATTTTATTTATCATAAAATGTATCCCGGTCAGAGATGAACATGAGTCGGATATGATGGGCAATGGACAATGGATTGCTGATAGAGAAGACAAGTACCTACCCAGTATATAAGGAAACAAGGTGCTGTCAACTCCAAACTGAAGGTAAGTAAAGTAAGCTACCACCATGTAATTGGGTAGTTTTCCAAGATAATGATGCCATATTTGGGGTTCAAGCATTTTGGACATTCAGATGTGACAGTAACCAGATCAGGCTTGATGAAACATAGATTATGGTGTTCATTGAGGCCATGTATAGTGTTGATCTCTGCAACTGTGGCCATTTGGTAAATACGTCCACAAATGTGGTTGGTGAATAAAGCTGACCAATAACCACAAGACAGATCTTTATAATGAGATTTTTGAGAGACTGCTATGCTGTGAATTCTCTTTTCACTTACATGGAAAACAATCACTGTTGCATTTGGTGATCATTTGGAGAGAGTCATCTACATACCACTCCTTCAGACTGCTTTGCCATATTTTTTTTCATTTTTTTTTCAGTCTGAGCCATTTAATGGCTTATCAAGCTTATTTAACATACTCCATGAGTCAGTGGTGATCCATAATTCAAGCAAATTGCATATAAAGTGGAAAACCTGATACACTGCTTAAAATGCTGCCTATTGGGAAGATTTTTCCTCCCCTCAATCTTTGACTGCCATCTATTAGTGAGACAGTAGTTTAGCAATTATCTACTTTTGGCTGTTGCTGGCATAATTTATTATTCAGAGTCGTTCAGAGAAACAGAACCAACAGAATATATATTATAGACTTTTGTTCAGGTGACCTTGGGGCTTGAGAAATCTGAATTCTGTAGAGCAAGTTGCAAGTTGGGACTTTGATGAAGGTTTCAATGTCGGACCCCACAGAAGCTGGCTGACTGAATTAGAGATAGGAACTCTTTCTGACTGCTGAAATCATCAGTTATACCTTTAAGTCCTTCAACTGATTGCATGAGTCTTCTCTTATTATTAAAGGCAATCTTCTTTACTGATTGGAGATGTAATCAGCCTAGATGCAATCAAGTGACAAATAATTTAAATACACAAATACCCTACTGATACCTATCAGGCCAGTGTTTGCTTGATCAAACAATTGGACACCAAAATCCAGGCAAGTTGAAACGTGAAATTAACCATCGTACATATGCATATGAATTCACAAACCAGGCTTGTTCTTAAATTTACTACCTCCATCCCACTGCTTACTTTGATTTAATATTTCTGTCATTTAATAATTCCTTGAATGGATATTTAGTGCATTGATTTTTCAAACTTTATTATTTTCTAATACATCCAAGTAAGGATTTGGCTGACCTTCACAAGCTTTGGGCTGATTTCACAAGCTTTGATACTTTATATTTACATTATCATTAAGCTCAAAATATTTTCTGATTTCTATTATTTTATCTATGATTTATTTAAAAATGTATTTTAAATTTTCAAACATTAGGGAATTTTCAATTTTTTAAAACTTTTCTAGGTAATATTCCTGTTGTTCTGAGACATGCTTTATAACTGTGATTCTTTGATATTTTTTGAGAATTGATCTACAGTCTAATATATGATCAGTTTTGCAAAATGATCCAAGTGCATTTGAAAAGAATGTAATTGTTGGGTATATTGCTCTCTTATTTCAATAAGTCAAGTTTGCTAATGGTGTTCTTTAAATTTTCTGCAACAGTATGAATATTTTATGTGCATGTTCCTGTAGTTACTGAGAGTTGTGCTAAAATCTCTCATTATTATAATTGATTTGTCATGTTAGGTCAATGATTTAAAAAATATCTTGAGGCTATGTTTTTAGATGTATTCAATTCAAAATGGTTATATATTTCTGCCAAACTGGCTTTTTATTTTTTTTAACATTGTAAACATTTTATCTCTGGAAATACTTCTTGCCTTCATGTTTATTTTTATATATTATATTATTGTAGAGTGTAATATCCTTCTTTTAGTTAGAATTTATGCTTTATATTTTCCATAATTTTATTTTCACTTTTTATACCGTTATTTAAGATGTTTGTCTTATAAGCCTCATACCATTGAGTTCCTTTTAAAATAGGATTAATGAACTAATTTATATTAAAAATAAAATTTATGATGTATATGTATTTAAACCTAGCATCTCCTTTAAGTTTTGTATTTATTATTATATATAATTAATATTCAATTTGGTTTATGCACATATTTCCTCTTCCATTTATTCTTGATTCTGTCCTTTATTTCCTTGAGTCCAAATGAAGAATTTTTCTTCTTCCTGAAGATCACCCTCTAGTGATCCTTATATTATAAGTCCATTGGTAACAAATTCTCTAATTTTTTTTTCCTTTGGTCAGAAAAAGAAATATTAACATTTTGCCCTCACTTCTGAAAGATATATTGCTGATATATAAATAAACTGGAATTTATATTCATTTTACACTGTAAATATATAATTCTTTTATCTTCTGTTTTCATTGTTTATCTAGTTTTATTGTTATTTCTTTTCATGCAATATGTCCTGAAAATCTAAATTTTGTCCTTTTTTTGTAGTTTATTACGCAATATCTTTTAAAATTTATCCTTTTTGAAAATTTATCCTTTTTTAATTCTATGCTTATCAATGTTTAAAACACCCCATGAAATCCCAGCTTGATTTCTTTCAACATTCATAAAAATGTTTCTTCCATTACCTCTTGAAATATTTTGCCTATTATCTTTATCTTCTCTTTGTGGAATTGTAAGTAAACTAACTATATATTAGAGCTTTGCATTGTGCCCTTTAATCAGTTTATGCTACATTCTATATTGTCTATCTTTTTATTTCTCTGTGCTTAGGCCTGCATATTTTCTTTTAAACTCTCTTCCAATTTACAAAGTTTCTTTTCAACTGTGTCAATGAGTTGGTAAATCCAACAATTTCCTTTATAATTTCAGCCATTATATATTTTCCTTTTCAAATTTCTTTCAGTAACATTGTTAGCTATTTTTGTCTTTTAATTATTGGAACACAATACACTTGTTTTAAATAGTTTTTTTTCATTATTTGAATCATCTATGAATATGTTTCTATTGCTCTTGCTTTTTAACCAAAACTTATCTTCTTTTATGCTTTGTTTTGTTTATTTGCCAGATTTTATATTTTAAAATTTGTAGAACTAATTCAATATTTTTAATGATTTCATCTTCTTTATTATTTTAATTTTGTTTCTCACTGGCACCTAGCTTTGAAGAAATAAATATCCCAGATACTTTAATTCAATCAAGGATTTAGATCATTAAAATTGTGATATAATTCCCTTGAGCACTACTTAATATCTGTTTACTCTTACTTCAAGTAAAGCCTTATGTGGTTGCAAACCCAAACTGGTTTTTTTAAAAGGTTTCTCTTCCTTGGTAGAAAATTAATTCTATTTGTTTTCCCCAGAGTAAAGTGTTCATTGAAAGTTCCATTAAGATTTTCAGGCATTCCTTTGTGGTATGTGGAATTAGCCCAGGGCTTTAAAGAAAGACCATAAATGCAGGGTTTAGCTCTCTGGCTTCCCTTCTCTACAAAATATCAGCCCCAGAATGCTTTGATTACTTGTTATTCCTGTAATTCTTTTAAGAACATTCATTTTATGTTGCTGTTTTTTTTCCTAGTCTTTTTGTTATTATTTGGAGATTTGGTGCAAAACAAGCCAGCTTGGTTTTCCAGGAGATAAATATAATATTTATATTTAATTTTCTAGTTTAGCAATAGATATTTGTGAGAGAAAATTTCTATAGATTATTGTATATTTTGAAGCAATATATACATGACATATAATTTTCAATGTATTCTTCTTATTGGAGCATACAATTTCAGTTTTCTGGTTAAAGTCATTATCTGATCAAATAAATACTTATGCCTTATTCAGAGAAGCATAAAGCATCAGGACTACTTTGCATTCATCTGAAAGCAAGATAGAGACATTTGCCCTATGTTTATATTTGTTTTCTAGAGTTTAGTCAAAATTTAGTGCACAGAAACCTTGACGATTTCAGCCATCTCAAATGATGATTTGGTCCACACACTGATAACATCATGTTGGTGAAATCTGAATAGCATGAAAATGAAGTATCAAATGAATTTTTTGAAAGAAATTTCATGAAAATGAACTACCTCTTTATTAAAAATTTGGAAGATTTTGAAGGCAGGGACTTTTTTGCATAGTTCTTCAAATCAAGGAAAACATTCAACATATTTTGCCACTTTCCAATACAAAAGGCACAGTATTCGGATATATACTCCTTAAATTTTATGATTAATGCATATTATATTTAGGACTGCTGGATTTAATGCATTTATTAGATAAGGTAAAAACTGCCAATTTTTAGTGGGTTTTTCATATGATAAAGTTCTTAAGTTAGTTCAGAAGGACATTTGTATGTCTCTTTTATCTATTGCCTTAATGACCCAGAATATCCCATATTAAACTCAATGTATGTGGAGATTAAGATGGTTGAATGGGCCTATGATAAACCATGTTATAAAATAAAAAAAGTCCTTAGATATTTGAGGTAGAGAAAGTCACCTGCTGTAAAGTAGCAATTCCTTTATTGTAGACACTACTGCTTAATTGATACTGCACTGAAATTAAGGGTAAGAGAACTTGAAAAAATAGTAGAGAAAATAATTCATAAATACCAACTTTGGCCTTGTAGCCAGTTGCAGCAATGGTGATAATGACTTCTGTATATACTTTCTTTAATTTTGTAATCTATCTGTATCTGTCTATCTATCTATCTATCTATCCATCCATCTATCCTCTATCTAGCTTATCTATTAATAAAAATACTGTCTCAGCACAAGAAACATATACAAGTAAATCAGGCAAAAGAGTATGGAATTAATTGAAAGCCTGAAATAAGAGTTGAACTATTTTAATTATGACCACAAAGAAGATAAGTGATTTGAATTCCCTGGTTATGTGGACATTGAGGTACATTCAATCTCATATATGTATTTAGTGAGGAAATGTACAAAGTTGAGGAACCAGTTTGAAGTTCTAGCCAAGTTGAGTTTTTATCCAACTGAGAATAAATTGATTAAATTAAGACACATACTCAGATCAAAATATAAATCATCATGTTTTGGCTACTCATGAAAACAAATGTCAAGTGTGTTTCAAAATAGAAAATCTTTATGGCTTCAGCTTATCCAGATGATGACTTTGATAAACAGCATGCACCTCAACTCAAAACTACTGAGTTACAATTACCTGTCTTTTCAAGAACCAGCACGTGTTCTTAAATTCAATCCATTCCTGTGGATGAAAATCCGTTGTAAGTAGGAGCTTTTTATGAGGCTACTTCATTTAAGGAGTCCAACACCTCATTCAGAATGGGTCTTAATCCCCTTACTGGAGTCCTTTATAAGTGGATTGAATACAGAGAGAGAGAGAGAGCTAGATAGAGATGAGAGCGAGAGAGAGCGAGAGAGAGATGATAGAGATCTATATGACAGAAAGAGAGAGAGAGAGAGAGAGAGAGAGAGCGAGCCATGAAAGCAAGAAGCTGAAAGAATGAAACTTAGAAGAGAAGGGAGAAATCAGCAAACTGCTACATGCATTGCCATGTGGCCGAGAAGCCAGGGATCTCCAGTAGCTGGTCTTCAGGAAGAAAGCATCACTTTGATGATGTCTTTATTTAGATATTTTTCCTGGATACTAATCATAAGCAAATAAATCCACATTGTTTCAACTAAGCCCATTTCATGGTATTGCTTTGAATGACTTAGGAAACTGAAACAGCATGTCAATTTCAGTATTATTTCAGACCCTTTGCTCTCTGTCTCTATGCCTCTAACAGGTAGTATAAGTCTGTCATATGGTGATATGGTTGGATACGGGAACCTCAGATTGGTTCTTACTTCATTTGAATGAAATATTATATTCATTAACTATAGATTTCCTTATATGATGATTAAAAATAATTTTCCACTTCATTTTAAGATTTTCTTTTCACATTTACAGGTGGCTTTTTAAAAAAAATAACACTTTGTTCTCTGCTAATTTTCTTGGCAAGACCTAGGTCTTTTATTTCTAAGGAATGTTGTAAGGGAGAAAACTGTCTTGGAGAGCTTACTCCATTTGAATTTGTTCCAAATATTCTAACAAACTAATCAATGGAATGAACCAAAATATTTCTGGCAACTCAAATTTCTGCACAGGTTGGATTTTGCCTTCAATTGTTATCTAATACTCTAAATGTTTTCTTTTTATATTTTCTCTGATATGTATACCTCTCATTGCTTGTAGAAATTTGTGGAAGGTGTCAATTTCCTGGGATGAGGTTGGGGAGATAGAGTATCAGGCTTTTAATTAAAGAAGAAGCAGCCATAGGGATATGCTCTTTGAATGACTGAATGGCAAAAGAGTTCTCCTCTTATCTGTAAAATATTTAGTATTGGCATTTCCAGAAAGTTAAATTCCAGCATTTGTTTAGTAAAATCTTAATGGCCAGGGCCATGAAGGTTATCCTAAATTTGCAAGTAAAGTAATTTTTGGTTGCTTCATCAAAACTGATTGATAAGGGGCAAATTTAATAACTAAAGTCAGTGTTTTTAAATTTGCTTCTGTCACCAAATAATGAGCTTGGCCACATTAATTTACACTAATTAGGCCAGTTTTTACATTTTCATGCAAAAAGATCTTCTTTGTTTTCCTCTGGACACATAACCCAGCAGATGAGAATGTTCAGCTATCTTTACACAATGAATATTGATGTTTTATTTAATATCATTATATTCTAGGCAGTCATTTTGGATATTTCTATAACTCACACTTATCTGAAAGACTGAGATGGTGGGAAGTCTTACTGGAGATATGGAAACTATAGTCACTTGAAACTATTTCTAGATCCACTGATCAGCAAGCTTTGTCATGTGTTTTATGGTCA
>JAQZBX010112803.1:0-10160 GCA_029593785.1 Cabassous unicinctus | reverse complement strand
ATCCACCCATCTATCCTTCCTTACATACATACATACATCCATCCACCCATCCATCCCTCCATCCTTCCATCCTTCCATCCTTCCATCCATCCATCCATCTATCCTTCCATCCATACATCCACCTACTACCATCCTTCTATCCTTCCATCTATTCTTCCATCCATCCATCCATCCATCCATCCATCCTTCCATCCTTCCATTCATCTACTTCCATCCTTCCATCCACCTACTTCCATCCTTCCATCCATCCATCCATCCATCCACCCATCCATCCACCCATCCATCTATCCATCCACCCATCCATCCATCGATCCATCCACCCATCCATCCACTCATTTGTTTATTCATCTGGTAAAGGTTTATTGAGAAGTTACCGTGTGCCAGGCATCGAGTGCCGAGACAGGCAGATGCAGTCGCTGTCCCCTGGACTGGCCTTAGGAAAGGAGACAGGTAATGAGCCGATGCCCAGGAAACGTCAGCAGCTGGTCCGATGTTGCTGGGTGATGGGCAGTGGCTCAGGCCGGGGGTGGCAGGCAGGGCAGCCTAGAGGCCATTGCAGCTGGGCAGACACCAAGAGAAGGGGAGAGGGGCCAGGCATGGCCTGGCCCCGGCGAGGGCTGGATGGAGACGGGCGGCCTTGAGTGGTGGAGTGGCAAGTTTCGTTCCTGCGTTCCCAGCTCCCTGGCTGCTGTGTGAGCTGGACTTGAGGGTGATGACCATCCTGGAGAGAGAAGGCAGAGGCCTGGACCACAGGCACTGCCACTGCTTCTGACCCCACCTGCGGGTCACCAGCTTGCTCCAGAGTGCAGGTTTGGCAGCACCTGGCTGGAAATGCAGAGTCTCAGTCCTGCCCGCTGCCCTGCTGAGCCAGAACCTGCATTTTACCAAGGCTGTCCTCGCGCACACTGACGTCTGAGAGCATCTTCCTGCCCCACGAGTGCCCGCAGGCCCAGCCAGGACGCTGGCCCACCTTCCTCACTGACCTGATGGGCACTAGGCCCCGTGTCAGCTCCCTCCGGCCAGGCGGGGGCCTCTGAGGATTGGGCAGGGTGCCCTGGGTCATGCCCTCCCTGGGGGCACAGAGGGCCAGAGGCCCGAGGCGGGAGGTGCTCAGGGCCCGGGTTCCCTCTCCCCGCCCCCTCCTGGGAGGACGCAGCCGGCCGAGGCGTGGGGGTGCCCGCTGTCGAGTTGCTGGGAATCGCCCACGCTTACCGCGGCAGGGAGAGGGCAGGTCAGGAGGCCTGGGCAGCAATGCAGACGGCAGGTGCCGTGCAGGGCAGGAGGGACCCCAGTGCAGGCTTTTGGAAAAGCCACGGTTTCACCTGCAAATGCTCATGGAAAGATCAGCAGATGAACCCTGGGCCGGAGGCTGAGGCCCTCGCTTCTGTTATGTTGCCTGCACATTTACTCGTGGAATTAAAACAGGTTAATCTCAGAGAGACCCAGGGCTTGGTCTACGACGGAGTGGCTGGGTCTCCCCAGCCCTTGCCCTTGACTCTGGTGGAGGGGTCCTGACGTAGCCCCCCAGCTCGGCGCTGCTGGCCTGGAGGCCGGGGCATGGGAGCCCTCCTCTGCCTTCCTTTCCTTTTTGTTTCTTTACATTTCAAGGATTTTTTTAAAAAAATTATTTCAACTTTATATTCTTCTATAACGTCTTTTGAAAAAATCCTTATTGAGAAAGCAAGTCACACGTCATACAATTCGCCCATTTAAAGCGTGCCGCTTAGTGGCTTTTAGTTATGCACAGAGTTGTGCAGCCATCACAATTTTAGAAACTTCGTCACCCCAGAAGGAAACCCGCACCCTTTACCGCCACCCCAAGTCCACCTTCCCCCCGGCCCCGAGCAGCTGCTGACCGACTCCCTGCTCTGCGCATCTGAGCTCGGTGCATGGGCGGCGCTCGTCCTTCGCGCCTGGCTCCTCGCACTCCGCCTTCTGTCCTCAAGGTTCACCCACCCTGGAGAATGTCAGAACGTCATTCCTTTCTACGGCTGAGTCATGTTCCACTCTGCTCATCCGTTCATCTGTCGATGGGTGTTTGGGCTGTTTCCGCCTCATTTCTCGTGTTTCTGTGATTCAGTAATATGTGCACATGGCACATAATCCAACAGAACGCTCCCGGAAAGCCGCGTCCCTCCCACCCGCAGCCTCCTGCTCCCTCCCCAGGGGCGGCCGGGCGGCTAGAGTTCGGTGTAACTTCCAGGAGGTATTTGGACGTGCGAGCATGCGTGTGCGCGCGTTTTAACCAGTGCAGAGAACGCCTGCCCCTGCCCGGTGGCTGCACAGCTTTCCGCGTGTGGGCGAGCCTCAGTTTACCCGGCTGGCGCCTCTGGTTGGACGCTGAGGCGGCTTCTCCTTTTCCTGCCGTGGAGAGCCTCGCTGGTGCGTCATGCGGCATACGCGGGAGGTCGTCTGGAGCCTGAGGTCCTAGGAGTGGAAACACCAGGTCAAAGGTCACGAGACTGTACTCTATGAGGGACTTTGCCCACGAGCCGCCAACTCGCCTTAACGCCCCCAGCGATGTGCGAAGGTCCCACGACCCCACCACCGCGTTAGCCAGGGCCCCTTGCTGAGCCGAGAGGTGAAAACCGGGTCCCAGTAGAGTCTTAATTTGGTGCTTGAATGAAGTTGAGAAAATTCTTCATAGACCAGGGAGATACTAACTGAAATATTTCCCCTAGATTATTGGTCTTCTGACTTGGCTCCTGGTGGGTTTTGCTGTGGAAAACACTTTACTTTTAAAGAGTTGTCAGTCCTTTCTTGTGCGGTTTTGGGGTTCACAGCCTGCGTGGACAGGTCTGCTCTGCCCCAAGGTCGCTGTTTGGTAAGAGCGGCGCACAGTTCTCCCCGCCCAGCGCGAGTTCAGCAGCTTTAGTCCAGAGCTGTCACGTCACCACCACCTAATCCCAGAGCATCACCACCGCAGGAGACCCGCAGCCGCTGGAGCGCCCCAGCCCCGGCAGCCAGCAGCCTGGGCTCCGGCTCCATGCGTTTGCCTGCTCTGGACGTTTCACATAAGCGGAGCCCCGCGTTTCCACGGCCTTTTGTGGGTGGCTTCTGTGCTCAGCGCCACGTGCCTAATGTTCATCGACATCGTTTTACTTTCTTGATGGTTTCCCTTGAAGCACAAAGTTTTGAGTTTTGAAGAAGTCCTCATATATTTACTGCTTTGGCACTTGTGCTTTTGACGTTGTCTAAGAAACCATTTCCTAATCCAAGGTCATGAACATTTACTTGTGTATTTAAAACTCTTTTAATAAACCAGTCCATGATTTTATCTATTGCATTTATTGTTCAACTAATTTCTAAAATTAAATCTATAACTCGGTTGGAATCTATTTTAATGAAGAAAGGTGAATCCAGCTTCATTTTCCTCTAGATGTTTCCCAGTTGTCCTAACACCGTTTACTGAATCATACCTGTTTTCCTGCAGTGACTTGAGATGCTGCAACTGCTGTATATTAAATTCCTCTGCGCATTTGGGTCTGTTGCTGAATGCTTTTAGCTTGTTCCGTTGCCTTCCGGCCAGTGCTCGGGTTTTTAACAGTAGCATTACAGCTGCTCTGATATCTGATGGGAAGAGTCTTCTTCCCTCTTTTTCAGAATTTTCTAGAATACTTTTGCTTGTTAATTTTTCAAATGAATCATCGCTAGTTCCAAAATAGCGCCACTAGTATGATTCGGGGCCCTGCACTGAATCTGTAGGCTAAGGCAGGGAGCCTCTTTACTCAGCTTCCTCTGCAGCCCTGGAGGGTGTTTGAGTCTGCTCGGCACAGAGCTCTCGAGTGCCGCTAATTCAGCGTATTCCTGGGCGTTCTGTCGCTGTGGCTTCTCGTCATAAGTGGGCTCCTTCCTCCTAACTGGCCGCTGTTCCGTATGGAAAAGCCATTGTTCCGGGAATTCCAGCCTCCTGCTGGGCTGCTTCCTGCTTGCCGTTTTCCCAGCAGGTCCTCGCGTGTCTTCTGTCTGTGATTATTTGGGCATCAGAGCAGGACAGCCCGAGAGGGGAGGGTTTCTCTCAGCGTGGGTCCTGGGGAGGGGGCGCCCCAGGAGTGGCCTCGTGCTCCAACTGCAGGGGCCTCCCCGTCAGTTTGGAGCACGGGCACCACTGCCCTCCCCACCGTGCGGCGTGGGTCCCGCTTCGCCTGGGCGTCCCACGCAGCCGCGCCGGCCAGCGGCACCTCCACCCGCCTCAGGGCCTTCGCACGCGCCGTTTCCCACTCCAGGAGTTCCCCCCCCCGGCCCCCCGCGTGACTGGCTCTCGGCCCCTCTTGGATTTCGGCCTCGCACCGTGTAAATGGCCTCCCCTCCCCCCGGGCGCCATCGCCTCGCCCTGCCCACCCCGCCTTAGTATTCTTCACAGGCTGCGGCCACCCTCCTCCTCTCTGCAGGCTGCGTGCCTTCCAGGGCCTGCGCAGGGCCAGAGCTGCTCGCTAAATGTTTGTCGAGCGAATGAACAAGCGAGTGGGGGGCGCGTCTCAGGCGGGGGGCGGGGGGCGCAGCTCTGCAGCTGGCTCTGCCCCTTCCGGGTGGGCTGTGCTCTCTGGGACTCTCCTCTCTCTGCCCCCCGCCCCAGGGCCCTTGTCTCTGGGGCCCGGGGAACCTTCCATGAGGGTCTCGGCCCTCGCACCCCCTCTGCTGTGGCTTCTCTGGGACGGAGGGGCTGCTGCCTTCCCCGCACTGGCGGCCAGCGGGCGGTGGGCACCCGCAGGGCAGGGGCCCACTCTGACCCTGCCCTCTCTTTCTCACAGTTCATGGCCTCCCATGGGAATGACGCCGCGAGAGCCACGTACGAGGCCAAAGTCCCCTCCTTCTACTACCGGCCCACGTTCTCCGACTGTCAGTAAGTCATGGGGGGCTCTGTCACGGCCAGCTGGAAAACAGCCCTGGGACCCCAGGAGCCATGGCAGACACTGCCCCTGGGGGACTCTGGGAGGCTCAGTGCAGGGAGACCCCAGCCATGGTGGGGTGACGATGAGGGGGAGCCTGGCCGGCCATGGGGGGGCGATGGGGGGCCCTGGAGCACAATGGGGAAAGCCAGCCTCAGCTGCCTCCTCGGAGCCCCCAGGACCCAGCTCTTCTCCTTCCACCTGGAGCTGCTTTATGGGGTGAAGGCTGTGGGCCAGAGGAGGGCAGTCAGTGGGTCCAGGTGGCAGTCCTCAGCAATGCTCCTGCTGGGCTCAGGGGCTCCTCCAGGTGCTCCCGCTGGGCTCAGGGGCTCCTCCAGGTGCTCCTGCTGGGCTCAGGGGCTCCTCCAGGTGCTCCCCTGGGCTGAGGGGCTCCCCTAGGTGCTCCCTGTGGGCTCAGGGGCTCCTCCAGGTGCTCCCAGTGGGCTCAGGGGCTCCCAGGTGCTCCCTGTGGGCCCAAGGCCTCCCTGGGTGCTCCCACAGTGGCCTGGGAGGAGGGCGCTAAGAAGTGGCTGCTGTGTCTGTGTCCAACCTGGCTCAGCTATGATGGGTGGGCATGGGGCGCAGGGCCACCTGGTCTCTGTATGGCCTCCTTCCCCTGGTGGCTAGGGCCCCCCAGGGGGCAGGGGGCTGCAGAGAAAGGATGCAAATCGCAGCCTGGCTTGAGAAGTCTTGCTCAGCAGAACGCGGGGGCCTCGGCTACATCCCCTGACCTCTCTGAGCCTTGGTTTCCCCGTCTGCCTGGTGGAAGTAACAAGGTTGTGAGAGCAGTGACAGAGGCCTGGCACAGCCTGCACCCCACCCTCCTCCACCGCGACCGTGGATGCGCCGTCTCAGTTGCCCAGAGCCGGGCCCTGGGCACTCCTCGGGGCTCCCCCAGGGGGCAGCATGGCCAAGCGCCTGCTCGCTCCCGGCACCCGGCACAGGGCGGGCACTCCTCGGGGGCTCCCGACGCCAGGGAGAGTGGGCGAGGATGTCTCCCTCCGGGATGTCCACTCCGCTCCGCCTTTCCGAAGCCCGACGACCTGCTGTCAACCCCTGGCCACTGCGATTTAGCCCGGGGCTGGGAGATGCAAGGTCCAGGAGGTCCTGAAGCTCCACCAGCCGGACCCTCTTTGGAAAAGGGGCTCCTGAGGCCCAGTGGACGAGCCGCGGCAGGAGCCCCAGGCTGGAGGTGGGGGCCGGGCCTCAGGGGCCCGGCGCTGGGCCACCCGCCTCGCCGCTCTGGCCGTCTCTCGGCCTCTGCCGCCCGGCGGTGCGCGAGCAAGCAGGCGGGGGGAGGGCTGGGCTGGGCTGGGGCGGGGCCTCTGGGGGCGACCACTCTCCAGGCCTTTGAGGTGTGCGGTCAGAGGCCGCTTTCCCGCCCTGCGCTCGGCAGGGGCCTCGCCCAGCCACCACCTGCACTCTTGTTTGCTCAGCGTTTTCTCTGTTGACTCACTTTTTAAACTTCCAACACCTGCTTGGGCCCACCCAGCACTGATACCTGTGGGACCCCAGGCCGGGCTCAGCAACTGTGTTTGTTCCGATGTGGAGTCAAATGAGTGCAGGGCCTGGCTCTAGAGACAACCGTAGGGCAGGGGTATAGGAGGGGCGGAGTGGCAGAGGGGCAGAAGGGCAGAGGGGAAGAGGGGAAGAGGGCTGGCTGGCTGGCTGGCTGGAGGGATGGATGGATGTGTGGGTGGTGGGTGGGTGGAACAAAGGAAAGATGAATGGATAGAAAGAAGGAAGGAAGGAGGTCTGGGCTTCTTGGCTGACGTCCAGCAGGCTACCCTTGGGTCCCTGTCAAGGTCTTTCAAGGTTGGACAGGGAGGTGTGTCCCACTGCCTCCCGGGCAGGACCGCCGGGGGCCACCACCCCCCCCCCAGCCGCCTTGGTCTGAGTCAGGGGCCCTGGCAGCAGCTATTTTGGAGACGTAACTCTGTCACCTCAGCCGCAGGCTGCCTTGCGGCTGGCCTCATTTGCATCCGCCGCCTGCACTTCCTGGCCGAGGCAGCCCCTCCGCCACCCCTCTGGGAACGAGCACACGACCCCTTCCCCTGGCAGAGGCAGGGACCCCAGGTGGGCTTTCCCCATCCTGCTGCACCCAGCATCCCGGGCAGGGTGTGTGTGCTGAGCCGGGCAGACCCTCGTCCTCCAGAGCCCTGTGCCCCCTCAGGGGGTCTGTGGGAGCCTGGCCTGTGCTGAGCGGCACCCCCACACCAGTAGGCACCCAGGAGCTGTGCGGGGTCCTGGGGGAAGCCCCTCCCTGGTGGGACCAACCAGGGAGACCCTCTCTGTAGGCTGCTTGCAGGGTGTGAACCTGCTGGGCTCACTGTAGAGGGCTGTGACCTGGTAGGAGGTTCCTGTGTAAACTGTAGAGAGCGGTGGACTGGTAGGAGGTGGACTAGGAGTCCCTGTGCAAACTGTAGAGTTCTGTATTGGTAGGAGGTAGGCTGTGAGTCCTTGTGTAAACTATAGAGTGCAGTGGACTGGTAGGAAGTGGACTGTGAATCCCTGTGTAAGCTATGCAGTGCTGGTTGAAGGAGGCATGGGAATATTTGTGTACACTGTCGAGTGTAGTGAATGGCAGAAATGGGGCAGGGATGCCTGTGTAAACTGAAGAGTGCTGTGGGATGGGTAGATGAAGACCCCCAGCCCCCGAGGATGCTCTGCCTTGGCCACCTGGGGTCTCTGACCAGCTAACAAAGACGGTCCCTGCCCCACCCCCACCACAATGGCCTGCGGTCAGCACCTAGTCCAGGGATGTCTGGCACAGGGCCCAGCCTGGACGGTGCCGGGGGCCTCAGTGACCAGGCTGGGGACGGGAGCCTGACCGCATGCTGTCACTGCCTGGCCCCGCAGACCTGGGGTTCCAAGCAGGAGGTCCGTGCAGGGGCACCTTGTCCCCACCTCCACGCTGACGTGGCCCTCCAGCCGCGGGCCCCGGGCCGCGGCCCAGCTATGCCCTCCAGGCCTGGGGCCACCCAGCTCTGAGACGCCGGCCTTGAGGCTCAGACTCGGGCCTCTACGTGAGAGTTCTCGCAAAGCTGGTGCTGCTCCAGGAGCCGGGAAGGGGCCTCAGAAGGACAGGCTGGTTCTGGGAAGTGCTGGCGTCAAAGCCCACTGCCAGCCCCAGCCGAGCGCCCATGAGGCCGGGCCCTCCAGGGAAGCCACACGCGGGCGGGCGCCACAGCAGCCTCCTTGGAGACGTTGCCAGAGGCCTCAGCTCACCCGGCCGAGTTGTGCCGGGTGGAGCGAGGCTGAGGCGAGGCCGCCCTGCCTGGTGGCTCTGCACCCCCTTTCTGAGGCTCGGAGCCCACCCGGTGTTCTGGAATAAACTATGGGGGCCAGGGCAGCTCGGAGGGTCTGGGCGGTGGGGCCCCAGGTTCCGATCTCGACATCTGGGAACGAAAGTCGTACCGAGCTGCTCTTTCTCGGTTTTACTACTGGATGGAAACCAGCCACCTCTCTGCTTCCTGTGTGGTCTGGGGGGGCAGTGTCCCAGCCGGCAGGGTCTTGGGTTGTGTGGGGTGTACACCGATGTCAGCGGAGGGAGCGGAGGGGTGTGCAAGAGCTTGGTCGTGAGCTGACGGCAGCAGGGCCGGGCGCGGGGCAGCTCGCCAGCCCCGCTGTTTCCTGTGACACAGAGCTCAGAAGCAAAGCGACACCCGGGTAGAGCCACTCAGTGCAATGATGGATGAGCCGGGCCAGCAGGACTGCTGTTCCCACGGGGCCAGGCCCAGGGATTTGCAGGCCCCGAGTCCCCAGATTTGGGGCACAAAGGCTGACAGACTCGGGGAGCAGGCAATTCAATATTGCCATTTGAGACGCAGTACCCCACTTTCAATGATGGGGTGCAGCCAGGCACAGGGAGATGCAGGAAGCAGCAGATTGTACAGCTCGCGAGTACAGGCTGGCCGGGGCCGCCGCGGGCAGGGGCGGACGCAGGACTATTCCGGGGCCGCACTGCCTGATGCAGGGCACGCGGGCGTCTTGGCAGGTGCCGGGGCCCCTCTGGGCTGGGTCAGCCCTGCCCTAGGTGCCTGGAGGAAGGGTCCGCCTGAGGCTGGTGGCGGGGGCAGGCCCTCGGGGCAGCCTGGGCTGGGCGGGTTGGGGCCTGGTCCCCTCTGCACCTGGGGAAGGGGCATGAGGGCACCTGTGTGTCTGGCTGTGGTGTGAGGAGGTGCAGCGTGATCCTGGGGGAGCGGGGTGGGGGTCTTTGGAGCCCTCCAGGTGGGCTTCCCTCCTGGCACCCTCCCCTGGACCCCAAGCCCACCTCCTCCTCCATCGTGGGGGTGTGGAGGCCTGTGTGCAGCAGGTGCCCCCACGCGGGCTGTCCCTGGGGCAGCCGGGCAGCGTCCCAGGTGGAGACCGCGGTGTCAGAGGGACTCGGGGGAGCTCCGCCGGGAAGGGGGCACACGCTGCGGGGCCCCCATGCCACCCCCAGAGCTCCCCTGCTGCTGTGTGTGCAGAAGGCAGCCGCGGGCGTCCTGGGCCCCCCACCACTCACCACCTCACAGATGAACTGGGTGCGGGGAGGTAAGCTCCCAGGGCACGGCGCGAGGCTGCAGGGGGTGAACGGGTCTCCCCAGAAACACGTCCCGCTCTTCACCGTCCCCGCGACCTAGTTTGGAAAGGGGTCTCTGCAGGTGGGATCACGTCAGGGGCCTCAGCCCGGCCGCAGGCGTCCTCATAAGGGGGTCTGAACGGGAGGGCGGCTGGGGAGGGCAAGGCCGAGCCTGGTGGACGGAGGCCCGGGATGGTGGGCACCGCCAGCAGCTGGCAGCGGGGGCCTGGCGCTGCCCACACCTGGAGTTGAGGGGCGAGGGGGCGCATTGCTGTGGCTCAAGCCCCCAGTTCAGGATGACGCCGCGCCAGGAAGCCGCGCTCCCCGCTCGACCAGGCTGGGCCCCTGCCTGCCGGCTGACCGCACCCCCACCACGAGGCGGGACATCCTGGCTGCTCCGCTCCGGGGAGCCGGCTGCACAGGGAGAGGCCAGGAGCCGGGACTGCGCTGCGGTGCAGCGTGTGCCTCCTTGGCAGCCACTTTGTGGGCGCTGGGGCCAGTCCCGCGGCGTCTGCTCACCTGAGGGGCTGACTGCAGGGGCTGCTTTCTCGGGTTCAGGCGTCCTCTAGAGATGCCTGCACTCAGATGTTGTCCTGTGGCCTGCGGGGTGTCCAGCCCCTGGGTGGGCAGGGCACCTCCGAGGTGGCCTTCCTGGGTTCTGAGGGGCTCCTGTCAGAGCTGGGGACTTAGGGTAGAGCTGGGGGTTA
>JAQZBX010112802.1:0-10160 GCA_029593785.1 Cabassous unicinctus | reverse complement strand
TGTTTGCTTTGCCTGTTGTTTGTTTTTGTTTATTTTTTAGGAGGCACCAGAACTGAAACAGGGACCTCCCATGTGGGAATCAGGCACTCAACTCCTTGAGCCACATCTGCTTTTTTTAACTCAGGAATTCATATAAATTCTTCTAATTCCAATTAAACACTTATAAAATGCTTCAATTACAATTCCTTACATACCCATTCTATTTTTATAATTCTTATTTCCCATTGTGGAAATTCTGGTTCCCTAAGATTTCATCATATTTTATCAGGTCTTAATATAACTAACAAAACTTTTTCCAAATTATTTTGCAGTTCTTTTTGTATTTAGCATATATTTCACTAAATTTGAATTCTTAGCATCTCATGTTCCTAGTTATTGAAATGAATTATCTTTTTTAATTTTCTCTTTTCCGTAATAAGGATTTGAAGTACAGGTAGGTTGCTTTTCCTCTTTACATACATTTTAAGGCTTGCATTTTCATCCATCCAAATATAATTTTACTTTTAAATAAAGAGATATGAACCATGTCAAAAATACGTAAATATTTATGCTCAGACTTTTCACTGCTATCCTAGCCATCTCACCCAATCCCTAACAAAGGTAAAATCTGTTAGGTATTGCAGTACTGTGTCAGTGTATCTAGGTACAAGAGTTATTAATAGTTTATGTATGAGGAAAAACTAGGGACTATATAACATTGTGAACTCAGTGGTGGATGAGAATTGTGGTTAATAGTACAAACACAAGAATGATCTCCCATGAACTGGAACAAATATCTGTCACTATTACAAGGTGTAAAGAATATGGTGATACATGACAAAATGCAGCTAATTTACCTTATGGACTATAGTTATCACTAATATTGTAATATTCTTGCATCAATGGCAAAGAAGTACTGTATCAATGCTAAGGATCAAGAAGATGGAGTTTAAGAGGGTATGGTTTACATTATAATTTACACTCTGTCCCACACAATTTGTAAGTTATGACAAAATATGTAGTGGTCTGTATCCATAATTTCAATGTTATTCAGGACAATTCAAGTGTTCAAAATGTGCCCCCATATTACACTTGTTTTTCCCTCTACCTCCCATTAGAACTTCCAGTGGCCATTGGCTCCACATCAAAGATAAAAGCTCTTCTGATGATTAACGATATGTCTATAGTAGAATAACCATATGTCTACTCTAATCCATCCTTCATTCCCCAATCCTGAGGATGATGGGATGGTGATACACACTCTGCCTCTACTTGATAGGGGCCTTAGATCATATGGGGCTGATGGATGGGACTAACTTGCTTGCAGTTGCAGATTTTCTGTTCCTTGGGATGAGCATTGTCCTTCATCATCTTCTTGTTAGTTGTCTTGGGTGAATCTAATGAACTGGAAATTAGGTGTTGCAACTCTGTTGAGATTCAGGGCCCAACTAGAAAATGGACAGCTCAAAGATTTAAGTCTCTTGGACATACACTTATCAAGTCTACTACTAACTATAGGTTCATGTAGAAGGGCAGAAGAGCCATGTACAGAGAAAACACAAATAAGTCCAACACTGTCACACAGGGGAGCTTAAATTCCAAAGTAGTGCCATATTGGGAATGCTACAATGTATGTTTAACAATTGTAACAAATGTACAACACTAATGAAGAATGTTGTTAATGTTGGAAAGTGCGGGAGAGGTAGAGAGGGGACATATGAGAATCGCCTATAGTTTTTGTTTAACATTTATGTAATCTAATGTATTTAAAAAAAAAATTAAAGTATTTTTTAAAAAAGCATATGGGATTTTTTCCCTTTAAAGTATTGAAAACATGCGGAAATTGAGTAAAGTTATGACAGCACAACTCTGATCAAACTGAGAGCCACTGACTGTTCACTTTGGATGGACTGAACAAGGCTTGAGACTGTATAATACAGTGAACCCTGTGCTGTATGATGGGCTGTGGTTAACAGTACAAATATGACAACATTCCCTCAGGAACTATAAAAATATACAATACTGTTAACATGATGTTAATAATAGAGTGATTTATGGAAAAAATATATCAAATGTAAGCTATGGACTAGAGTTAGCAGTAATATTTTGATTAAGTTCTTCATCATTTGTAAGAAATGTTCCACAACAATGCAAGTATTGGTGGTGGAGTGATGTATGGGAATCCTGTATGTTATGCATGATTATTTTGTAGGCTCACAAGTTCTCTAATAAAAAATATTATGAGTGTGTATATGTGTATGTATCTAAGTATATGTATATTCATTTTTCTTATATTCCTTTCTTTCTTACATGAAAAGAAGCCTGCTATACGCATTATTTGCTATTTGCCTTTTATTTTCCTTTAAATATATATTATGTAAATCAGCAAATATTAGTTTACAGAGAAACATACACTTCAGTAGTCTTTAGCATGACTTAATGTTTCTTTGGTTAGAAGAATTATAATTTATAGAATTGTGAATGACTAATATAGAAATACATTTATTATTTATCATATTTCATAACATATTTAGACCATCATATAATATTGTATAATATGTAATATTATATATATATATATATATATATATATGTATAACATTTGTAAGGTTGTTAGATTAAGTTTCACATTAACCTTGGTCTTGAGAATGACATTTTAATTTTGTTAGAGATAGCCTGGTCTTATCAGACATGTTCTAAATTGTTTAAAGGTAAAGTATCAGGATTTCTGCAATTTATTTTTAAAGTTTAAATGGTGCATTGAGAAAAATGTTTATTTTTTAAAAACATTAGTAATTATAAAAATACCTATGCATAGATGTATATATGATAATTATATTTGATAAAAGAATATGTATGCTTTATGGAACATTTACTTGAATCTATATTTATATCTATAAAATTAAACCTCTATATGTGTAGATAAAATAATGTGAGCATTATTTTATATATTATTTATAACAGGATCCTGTGGTAGGCAATGGCTTCTTAGATTTAAACTCAAATCACAAGTAAAAAATAAATAATGAGACCTCCTCAAAACTGAAAATCTTTGTGCTTCAAAGGACTTTGTTAATAAAGTGAAAACAGCCTAGTCAATGGGAGAAATAATTTGGAAACTACATATCTGATAAGGGTTTAGTATCCAGAATATATAAAGAAATCCTATAATTCAACAATATAAAGACAAACAATGTAGTTGAAAAAGAGGCAAAAGACTTGAATAGACATTTTTCTTCAAAAGAGAATATGCCAATGGGCTAAAAAGCACATGAATAAAAAATGCTCAACATCACTACTTATTAAGGCAATGCAAATAAAAACCACAATGAGATATCATTTCACATCTACTAGAATGACCACTATTAAAAAAAAATAGAAAACTACAAGTGTTGGAGAAGATGTGGAGAAACAGGAACACTCATTGCTGGTAAGAAAGTAAAATGGTGCAGCTGCACTGGAAGACAGTATGGTGATTCCTTAGGAAGGTAAGAATAGAATTGCCATGTGACCTGGCAATCTTGTTACTAAGTAGATACACAGAAGCACTGAAAGCAGGGATGTGAACAAATAATTTTACACTGATTTTAAGAGTGGAATTATTTGCAAATGTCAAAAGATGGAAACAACTCAGGTGTCCATCAACCAATGAATGGATAAAGAAAATGTGTATTACAATATGATGGAATATTATTTAGCTGTAAGAAGAAATGAACTCTTGATGTATGGGACAACATGGATCAACTTTGGGGACATTATGTTGAATGTAATAAGCCAGACACAAAAGGACAGATATTGTATGATCTCATGAATATGAACTAATGATAAGCAAACTAAAGAAATTGAATTTAGAATATAGATTACGAGGGTAAATCTAAATATAGATTCTGAGGGTAGAGAATGTGGAGCTGATGCTTAACTTGTACAGAGTTTCTACTTACATTGATTGCAAATGTTTGGAAGTGGATAGAACTGATGTTAGAACACTTTTGTGAGTATAATTAACAGTGTTTAATTTTGTGTGAATGTGGTTCAAAGGAGAACTTTAGGGTCATTTATGTCACTAGAAATCCAGAGGATAAACCATGGGACTTTATAACACAGTGAACCCTGTAGTGGATTTTCGCTGTAGTTAATGGTACAAATATAAGTATGTTCTTTCTTGACCTATAACAATTACGTGTCACTATTACAAGGTATTAGTAAAAGGGTAGTATATGAGGAAAAAAATGCACCTATTGCAAACTATGGACTCTAGCTAACAGTAAGGTTTAATAATCTTTCAATTGTCACAAGGTCCACATCAAAGCTGTGTCAACAATAAAAGACAATAATGGAGTGATTTAGCAGTGGTGAGTGAAGAGTTCTAAAATTTATTGTGGTGGTGAATTCACAACTCTGTGATGATACTGAAAGTCATTGACTACAATTTGGCTGTGCTATGACACAGTTAAGGTACTAAAAGAAAAAAAAAATTCCAGCTAAGAATTCTCTATCTAGCAATGCTGGCATTCAAAACTGATGGAGAGTTCAAAATATTCACAGATGAACAGAAATTAAGAGAGCATGCCAGTAAGAAATCTGCCTTTCAAGAAATAATAATAGGAGTTCTGCAGGTTGAAAGGAAATACAGGAGAGAGAGATTGGAGGAGAGTAAAAGAGCAACTAATGAGACAAAAAGAAAATAAAAGCAACATATGACATATATAAACCCAAAGAAAATATGGCTAATTTAGGTAATTACTTGAGAGTAATAACATTGAATGTAAATGGATTAAGCTCACCAATCAAGAGACACAGAGTGGCAGAATGAATAAGGAAATATAAGCCATCTTTATGTTGTCTACAAGAAACCCACCTTAGGTGGCGATGCTTTTTGTGTATTTCCATGGCACTAGATACTGCCACCCTGGAAGAAACTATTGAATGTTTTGGTTTAGAGAAACTTTCTTTGTAAATTACTCTCCTTGATTCACTTATATGTATGTGTCTGCTCAAAGTAATAAAGTGATTAGAACTAAGAGACAACTATGAGATTGAGGACTAGACATGCACAGAGACCTGTATTAATATTGGAATATTTGAGAGTTGTTTGCATCATTCAAAAGGGGATATTTAAAAATCCTGCCCTTTAACACAATATAGCTTGCAAGTTTTAGGTTTTATTTATTTTGGTGTAAAAGATATATGCTACATTTATTTCTTTCAAGCTTCTTCTGCATGAAGAAAAACAAGATTCATTCGTTATAAATGGAGTAGCTATACCAATAAATGGTATTGAATTTGCCTGGAGAATATCAAGTCTTTCTAATGCTATGCGATTCACTTTTCCCAAAAGTAAGATATAAATGTTATACTCTTAAGATTGAAAGAGTTTTATTTTTCTGATTTCTAAAGGCTTAGCCAACATTCTGATACCTTAAAAATATATTAGCCCATTTATATCTAAGAATTTAATTCTTTGACACCTTCTTTTTTAATTCCAGGATCCTATGTAGAAAATGTGTACTTTGTATGAACTTAAGCTTATTTATATTCACCTGCAAGTTGTAAAATTTACAGAGTCTCATTATGGCTCAGTATGGATTATTTGACATAGAAGCAAGCAGTTGATGAACTCAGGCCTCCTTTCATCAAAAGTAATAATCTTATGAAAAATCTGAACTTTGCTCATATTATTCCAATGTCTGAAGTATATTCTTACATTTTCAATGTTTTGACAATTGAGGGAACCATCATATTTCTTCATAAAATTTAATTGTACCTACCTGAGTTTTCTTCCTAGCTGTTTCCTGGGTAAAGTCATCATTGACTGATTTTATATGCAAGTAACAACCTTACAAATATTAGTTATATACTTTCTGAATATTTGCATATGTGAATGTCTTTATATTTCTCATGTCTTACTTATGTTTATATTCAGATGTATAATTTCTGTCAGTTAATTCCCTCAAAAATATTTGACTGTCTATATCCATTGAATTCTATTTCTGTGTGGCTCCTGATAAAAATCAAATCATCTTCAGATTCTACTACTTTCATTTTCTTGATATTGTATGTTATTTTATATATTTATGCATTTCTTGATATTTGGTATTTCTAAGTATGTATTTTAATTAATGTGCTTGGCATGTATTACCCTATCTTAATGAGAAAACTTAGGTTTTCTGTTCCTGAAAAATTTTTGTATGGATTTTATTTATGTAATATTTAATCACCAATTTCATTTTTATCTCAGGGATAGTATGATCCTTTATTTTGTCCATATTTTCAACATAATTTTACTATATATATATATATCATGAGGAATATTCTTCAAGGTTTCTTTAAACATATGAAACGAACTTCTGATTAAAGAAATTCTGTACACACAGATAATGTCCCCTAGTACTTTTTCTCTCTTTAGTCTATAATATATATTTCTCAGTGCAATGCAGATGCAAAATTAGCCTTTATCTCTTTGAATATATTAATCAGACATCTCAAACTGTTACACTCTCCCATGTACTGTCTCAGCATACTTGTGGCCACTTAAAAATGACTCCATTAAGAGTTTTTAAAGGATGGGGACAGAGGGAGGAAAGAGTTTGGCTAAGCAGCTGTTTCCAAGCAAGAATTCCCAAGGTTGCACAGGGCCAAGAGCCCCAGAGCTCAGACTTCCCTGGAAGGAGAGACAATACCTGGAAATTTGCATCCAGGCAGCCAGGATATTTGTCTTGCCAGCAATGGCATTGCTGCTGAGCTGGAAGCAGCTTAGCAAAGGTGGTGATGGTGGTGGTGTGGTATTGTTATTTTAGGCTGTTCTCTCTATGCAGTTTTGTCTTGGAAAGTCCTATTGTGGCAACTTGATGCACACACACGAGGCCCCACCATTGCCCCACCATGGAGCCAGGTGCTTATGACATGGGGCAAATGGCCCTCTGGTCACCAGACAACACCCAGAGAGGGTTGAAACTTCTGCCAATGCACTCATCTCATATGGATGCTACTCAAGTGTGTGCAGAATGAGGCTTCTTTGGTCTGGGACAATGTGGGGTTGGATCTCTCCTGCTTCCTCTGTAGTAGCCACCATTGCAGTCTTGGTGGTTGTCACCCTCAGGGCACTCTCATGTGGGTACAGGATGTAACTTAACCCCCAAAGTGAAACTCTCCCTCACTAATTCGAACAGGATGTAAAAAAATTGATGTTTTAACAAGTTTCTAGCAATATGTCTACCAGGGCTTACAGTTGCTCAGCTCATGGGTTCCCAACTTTCGATGGTCCCACTGTTTGGGAGCCTTAAGTGTAAGGGGGAACTCCTTCAACCCTCTTTTGGCTCAATAATCTGACCCATACTCACATACTGCCAGGGAGTCAGGGCTAGTTGCCCCTTGGAACACAAAACTCTTATTCCCACTCCATAAGCATTCTCCAAGAATGTCCCTCATCCCTTGTAGCATTTCTGCAGAGCAGTGGCATGGCTGGAGAAATGCCACAGGATTCACTAACATCCCTTCAGAGATCCCCACGGATTCCACCACCTCCTCCATAGGTGCCCCAGAGTATCTTCTGGTTTTCCAGAACAGCATCATTCTTAATTGCTTACCCTGCTCCCTGTGCCAATTTTAGTAAGAGCTGAGTTCAACTGCCAGATGTCAAAAGTAGCTGATTTAATTCTCAAAGCCAAAATGGTAGTAACAAGTGAGGCACTTAGTCATTAATGTGATGATATAAGCAGAAGGGTAAACAGGAAAGACAGGGATTTTACTGTGTCTCATTATGCTGTGGAAAGCTGCCCCTGGGAGAGGGATAGATGGATCAGCACAGACTTGGGGATCAACTCACTGCTGAGGGAGCACCTGACAAAAGGCTCCTGGAATTTTATGGACCCTGGGGGTAGCGGCTTAAAATAATGAGTACTGAAAAGGAGAGAGAGAGTGCCCTCAAGGTCTGCCCTCCTCCCTCCATTAAGGAGTTCTCAGCTGAGGCTCCTGAGAACGGCCTGGATGTGTGGCCCCTCATAAGAGACTCCTAATGGAGGCACCTGAGGAAGGAATGCTCAAAAGCAAGCCTGGCGAGAGGCCCTGAGACCTTGACCACAACTTCCTTCAGAGACTGCAATATACTGGCTGGGAAACATCTGTTGTGGTGAGGGCAGCTTCACTTATGTGGACTGTCAGGTACAGCTTTTGTAATTGTCTATGGTCAATCATGAAGAAAACATCAAGTTTTTTAAAAATATATTTTTATTTTTTTTTAAAGATATTTCAATTACATAAATGTTACAGAAAAAATGAAGGGGATTCCCATATGCCCCACTCCATATCTTTCCCAAACTTTCCCACATTAACAACATCCTTCATTAGTGTGGTATATTGTTATAATTGATGAACACATATTGAACCATTGCCACTAATTGTGGATTATAGTTTACATTATAGTTTAAATTCTCTCTCACACAATTTTGTAAGTTATGACAAGATAAATAATGGCCTGTATCTGTCATTGTAATGTCATGCAGGACAATTCCAATGTCCCCAAAATGCCCCCATATTACACCTATTTTTCCCTGCTCCCTTTACTCAGAACCCCCAGTGACTACTGCCTCCACATCAAAGGTAAAAGTTCTTCAATTGGTAGAATCACAATAAGTCTACAGTAGAGTAACAGTAAGCCTACTCTAGTCCATGGTTAATTCTCCATTTCTGAGGATTCTGGGATGGTGATGCCTAATCTGCCTTCAATTGAGAGGGAGCAATGATCACATGGAGCAGATAGATTGGACTATCTTGATTGCAGTTGTAAACTTTCTCTGTTCCTTGGGATGATTGTTGCCCATCATTATCTCCTTGTTAGTTGTCCTGGGGGAGTTCAATGAACTGGAAATTGGGTGTTGCAACTATGTTGAGATTCAGGGCACAAATGGCACGTGCACAGCTCAAATATTTAAGTCTCTTGTACATAAACCTATCAACCCTAATACTAAATATAGGTTCAAATAGAAGGGACAGAATAGCCATGTGTAGGGAATCAACAACTGGTCCAAATCTGTCACAATGGGGAGCATAAACTGCAAACTAGAGCCCACTGGCCAGGTGCAAAAATTTTGAGCCATCAGCCCTGCCTATAGTGTCTGGCTGTTTCCAGATCCCTCAGGAACCCCGCTATTTGAGTCAGTATTTACTGTGGCAGTCAATGAAATCCTGCTGTCCCATGCCAGCAGGAAGGTAATGCATTTATATGCCAAGTTTGGTTTAGAAAAAAGCAATATTGGAGGAAAAAGGAGGCTCTCTGGAGGTAATTCTTAGGCAACCTATAATATTAGGCTATGTCTCAAGTTCAAAAGAAAAGGTTTGTAAGTACACTCATCAATATCAAAGGCATTTCACAATGGTCCATCCTCCTTCATTAAGTCACTAATCTTGTACTCAGGGGATTATTGCTCTTCCATTAGAGAATGTGGTATAACACCCCAGGATGGGAATTGGATATTCTTTTGGTTATTGTGTGCATCTCCACCCACCATGACAGTGCCCCATGAACACTTGAACTCATTCATAAGCCTTATAATTATGCTCCAGGTGAAACTACTCCCATGCATACCCCATCACTGACACCCCACATCAATGATCCTACCAGTCACAGTTTTAACCCTTCTGTGATCCAAAACATCTTAAAAATGAAGCCAACAAAATAATGAAATAAAATTAATACGAAAATGAAATTAAAATTATTGTTTAAAAATGGCAAGTGTAATACAAAAAAAAAATAGAAAGAATTTGAAATAATTAAAAATAAAACAATTTAAAAAATGAGTTTTGGCATTATGTCTTTTATCAATGTAAAATCTTTTGTCTTGTATGTAGAGTGACATTTTCTTCCATTTATTCCCCTAGTGTCTTATTTTTCATTTTATCTTCAAAGAAGTGTTAAGTTACTGAAAAGTCATGCACAGAATATAGGGGGAATAACATATACCCAGTATCCTCCCCCGTTTCCCCTTTCCCCTATTAATAACATTTTACATGTGGATGGTATTTTTGTTACAATTGATGTACAAATTTTGAAGCATTGCTATTAACCATGGTCAAAGATTTACATTATGGTTTACATTTTGGATGATGCAGTTTTACAAATTTTGATGAAATTTATCATTGTCTATATTCATCACTGCAAGATCATGTAGAAAAATTACAATACC
>JAQZBX010112801.1:0-10160 GCA_029593785.1 Cabassous unicinctus | reverse complement strand
ACTTAACAACTAGAATTCCAGTAGGAAGCAACAGATGTAGGTTAAGGATGCATATCCAGGGCACACTAAATATAATTAGCTGGCTCTTTTTGTTAGTTCATTGTCACAGCTTCACTGATGCCCCATGCCCCTTTCTCTTCATAGATGTCTTTTTTCTAAATCACCAGAGCCTAATTAGTAGTTTTGTGTCAGCTATAAAATATAAACAGTACTCTACATTTAAAATACATTCACAGAAAATACACACAAAAAGCGGTGTTTCTTGTATGCCGACACATTACTTTTATCTATAGTGTCACCATGTGATAAATTGTTGGTGGGAGGAGTGTCTGCTGAGCGCCTCCTACTGCCCTTCTGGAGGTTCTGCTCTTTGTTCCTGATTTTTTCAGGCTTTGCACAAAGCTAAGTGACATCTAGCTCAGCTCGTCGACTAATGCTTTATTGTAGTTGAGTGTGCTCCTTAGGTTGTGGACTCTTTTGTATTTATTTTATTTACCTGTTCATGGTAATATGCCAGATTAATAGTAAGTGAATAAATGAATGGATGCCTACCATATTTTCCAAGTGATGTGCTTCTGTTTACTCCAAAGGCTCTGATATGAACAGTGGAATTTCAGATCCTGCGGACCTCTGCTCGGTGTGAAATTAGGATTAGACTCTACTGACACAGCCCAGGCATAACCAGAGCTTTTAAAATATAAAATGAGCATGAAGAACTACTTCACATGAATAAGCACAAACAACCCTGTAGCGAAACCACAGTAACAACAAAAATGTAGGAGTACGTGATAGGCATAGAATAGGAATCATAGACAATCACATAACACAAAAGACGTTCAACCTTTGTGTTAACCAGCAATATGAAAATTAAAACAATGATGGAATATCATTTCATAGCCATCAGATTTGCAAAAATGAAGAAGTCTGACAAAACCAAGTATTGGGGACAATGTGGAGAAACAGGAATATTGTTATGTTGCAGTTGGGATTATAAATTGATATAACTACTTTGGACAGTAATTTGGTAATAAGGAAGCTGAAGATTCACATATCTAATGACCCAGTAATTTCACTTCAAGGTATATATATCCTTGAGAAAACTCTCTTTCAAGTACAGCAGGAGACACTCATAGAATGATATTCATTGCAGTATTGATTGTAATAGTGAACAATGGAAAACAACCTAAATATACATCAATAAGGAAATGGATAAAATGTGAGATATTCTTACAGGATATATATTGGAATTAAAATGAATGGTCTATTTATACATATAGTAATATGCATAAATTTGATGTGCTAACAAGAAGTAGAATAATATATATAGTATAATACTATTTATGTAAGTTAAAAACAAATCTTTCTATTGTTTATGGATACTGTGGCTCAGCAAACTATGGCCTAGGACCCAGGAGCTAAGAAATGATTTTTATGTTTTCAAAGGGGTACAAAACAAAAGAATAATATGTGACATAGAATGTGTCTGACCTCAAAAGCTATTTTCCTGTTTGCCAAAAAAAATTTGCAAATCCCTGGCATGGTAACTTGAATGATATTAATATTTTATGAAAATAAAAGGTGTCAGTATTTGACTGTTAGATGCTTGGTGTGTCCAAGGTCATGTTCCCTCAGCCTAGCCTCTGGGAGAGCTCCAACATCCCGCCTCTGGCCTGTCTGCCTCAAGGATATCTCCCAAGCCTTGGAACTTCAGGGAGTCATAGGTGCAGCCTGAAATAGCAGGAGTTAAAGCACTTAGAGGCAATTTTTAACCAATGAGAACATGAAGCAGCCGATAATTGCCCTAGTTTCTTCCTCTTTGCTGAGATGTGTTCTACATGGTTCCTCACAGGAACCCAAACTGGATTGAGACACAGTGCCTCATGTGGTAACTAACTTCTGAAAACACCCTTTACTGGACTTGCCTTCCCCTGTCCCACTCTTCCCGCTCCTTACTCTGGTTCCTGGGACCTGTCACTTAGTTCCTATCCCAGGTTCTCCTTTGGGGAACTCCAAACTAAGACAGATCTGTAGGCAGTAACATAAAGCTGCCATTGGGAAGGAGAGTGGTTATCTCAGGCAGGGCAGGGAGCATAAAGGGAATTTAATTATATTAGTAATATTTTGTTTATTTTAAAACGTCTGTAACAAATATGACAAAATGTTAGCTTTTTAAAACCTTGATGGAGCATACATGGGTATTTACAGTTTCAAATTTGAATAACTTGCCAGATTTCTATATGAAATATCTTCCTCCTTGACTTTTAATTTTTCTTCAGAAACCTGATTCTTATGGTACTTAAAATCCAGTGTTTACCTTGGCATGCTTATCATACCTACTCGAGTGAAATTAATTCACGATGAGGGTAAAAGAAAGGTGCCTGTATTTAACTAGAGTAGAGGAGAAGATGTACCAAGGTAAACAAGTTGACTGAGGCTTCCCTCTCCCTTTTAAAAAAATATTTCACAGCATAACATTCTCCTCCAGCAGTAGTACTGTGGTACCTAAAATCTTCTGGTTTTTGAGAGATAATTTCCTGAGTTTTAAATGACAGATTGCGCATGCTCTGAGTTAGCGAATATTATGTAAGAGTGGATGGTAATTCACTCAAGAGACATAATTTGCAGGAAACTATAAAATAATTCATTGGGAAATTTTCTCTTAGGTTCCAGAAAATCAAATCCTTCTGTGCATTTTTGAAAGCTGTGTGGGGTGAGGAACCAAAGCCAAAAGGAAAAAAAATAAAAATAAAAACAAAAAGACAACAAAACAACAAAAGCTGTATTCACTAAGCTCACTTAGAGAGCAGGATGTTTTCATTAGCAAATTTGAGACTTCATGTGTGCAGGACTTCTTCCAGAGAGAAACCATATGTTCCCTTGTGCCTGCCAGCCTTGTGACAATCACGATTCTGTGGTTCTGCGAAGCAAAGAAAAATGTTGTGTAGCCTCTACAGCAAAGTAGAACCTCATCCTAAAGCAGTGTCCTTTTGTAATGCCAGCCTCTAATTTGGCTAAGTGGCTTTATGTAAGTATATGTAAGTATATGTAACTTTATGTAAGTAAGTGATGTTTTGAAATCATAAATCCTATCAGGTGTGTTCCACGTTGCTCTTAGGATGAAGGCCTTCATTTATTCCAAAATGCCCTGCTAGGTCTGGCTCCTACTGGCATCTTCAGCTTCTTCTTGGGTGTTTCCTCCCTTCCTCTCTGCTCTTCTCCTATGCTAGCTCCATACCCTTAGGGCCTTTGCACATCCTCTTCCCAGTATCTTCAGTGAGATACAGAAAGGCATTAGCACAATTTGCCAGGTGAATGAATGGCAGGATTAGAAGGGTAGTCTGGTTCTAACATGATGATGGTGGTGGAGATGGTGAGGGGAAACAAGCAAATAAAGAAGGTCTCACCTGTGACTGCCGTGTCTGATCACAACTGTTGTAACTGGGCATCGAGTAGGCCAACTTTGGCTTTCAGTTTCCTTTCTATAATATCTTTCCATCATATTCTTAAGTCATTCTATTATATTACCCTTAAAAACTGTATAAGATCCTACTGTTGCAGAATATGTCCAGAGTTGCTGCTAATTACCTTCTTATCTCTGACCACATTTTGCCCTCAAGCTTTGCTTTTGGCAGAGACGTATTTGATGAGAGAGGAAAAGGGAAATATAGTGATTTTTTTAGGGGAATGGCAATCAGAGAATTGAGTGGAAAAGAGAAGACGTTGAAGGGAAAAATAAGCAGGCCGAATTAGTGCAGAGGGCTTGGTGCACGGTTCCACTGCATTCATGTCTGTCCTCACATTACAGGACAGCAGTGGGCCAGGAGCTGCACTGAGCTCTGGGATATAGAGATGAGCAAGATCAAAACCACCGTCCTTAAGGAGGTCTACAAAGTTAGAGAGGCAGTCAGATAAATGCACAAAATACAAACTAACAATTGCTGAACAGAGGTGGATCTAGGGCTATGCGAGCAAGGGGGTTGGGGAGTCTTCACAAGGGAGGGGACAATTGAGCTAGTAGCAGCATGATTCAGTAGGGATATAGGCAAAGGAAGGTGGTTATGGATTTATTATTGAAGGGAAGTAAATTCTAACTGATTTTAATCAATTCTTGTTATCAAGAAAGTGTTTACAAACAATTTTCAGCAACATCAAGCTACAGAAAGCAAGTAAATTTCCAAAGAAATTCTTCACATTAAAGTAGCCTCTGATGCTGATGATTTATGTCTTATTTGTTACCATCAACTTAAGTAGAATCTTTCATGGGAAACAGGATTTTTACTGCGTATGGAATCTGGAGACTTGGTTTCCGTCCCGTCTCTGGTACCACTTGGCTGTCTGACCATTAACATATCTGTCCATCCCACCCCACTTCCACCGTGGTTCTCATCCATGCCCCTCTCATTTCTCATCAACACACATTGATACATTTGGGATGGTGTATTCCCCATCAAAAACAGTTCACTACTGCTGTGATACTTTTCTGGTGGGTAGTCAGAGTTCTTCTTTCACAGAACCCACCCCAAATCCGAATTGGAACCCCTCATTTTGCAAGCAAAAACAAAAACAACAAAACAATCATATTGCATAGGCTCATGAATGTATTCATTTTCCTGTCACATTCTCCTACTTAACCTCTACTTGCTCACCAGTACACTACAGAACACCAGTAACCTGAATTGATTTGATTAGAAAAGTTAAGAGGTCACTTATGAAAAATGTGTTCTCAGTACAGCATTGTGTTCTGAGATGTAAATCCCTAATTCATCATTAACTAGTAACAAGTACCATAGACATATCATTTTGCTTTTAAAGATCCTCATCTGGAATGATGCCATATAGAGTAATGTCACATTCTTAAATTTAGTGTACAAATTGTTGCATCAATAAGGATACTTTTTGGTTGTAAGAGAAAATCCAAATCAAACTGGTTTGGACAATAAAGGTAATTTATTGATTCATATAACTGGAAAACTCAAAGTTGGGGGAAGTGCTGCTACCTTTAGACTCAGAATTCCAGCTTCCATTCTCTGTAGCTCTTTCTCTCTCTCCCCTGCATGCACAGCTCCATTCTCAGCCTGGCTTCCTCAAGGTCAAGAAGAATGGCTGTCAGCAGATCTAGGCCTATCTGCCTCTAACTGCAAGTTCAGAAGGAGAATAAGTGGCTGTGTCTCAGCATTTAAACAAGAGTCCTGAGAGTCATTCTTATTGAATTGGCCTAGGTCGCAAACCCACTCCAGACACAGTCGGCGTGGCCCAGGGTAGTTGAATGTGCAGAGTGACCTATGCCAATCAGGACTCGGCAGTAGAGGTATGGAGCCTGAGTCAGCTTCCCCTGGAACACATGTCCACATGGGAGAGAGGGTAACCCAGGGAAAAAAACGAGGATGCTGTCAGGGAGGAGAGAGTAAATGCTGAGTAGTCAGTCAGCAATATATAGTGCATTTGTATATAAATATATAGTTGATTTATTCTGCATCCCTTTATGGAAAGGTGGTATGAAAAGGCAGGCAGTGCCCAGTAGTTGGGAAATGGTGTAGTGGATTATGGTGTAGCCATATGCTGGATTATCATAGCACCATTACTAAGACTGCTGCTTCCACCTCAGCTCCCACCACCACTACCAGCAAGTGGGTATGCCATGGGAATTCAGGTCATTTCCCATTCCATTTTGGTTTTGATCTTTACAGTATTGTGAGGAAATAGGGTTTGATTTCCCATGACACTTGTGAAACAGGAAGGGGAGAGATTACTCCTCTTTTACTTTTTAAACAGGTAAGAAATCTGAGGCAAGTAGTTTATTTAGACTTACTTAAAGTGACCTGATGTGTAAGCTGCAGAGCTGCACTTCCACATCCCGGGCTTCTGACTCATATCCATGCATGTAACAGTCCAGAAATCCTCAGGGAGCCCTATGCTGTGGAGGCATTCAGGATGAAATGATGAAAAAGACAAGTCATCTGCAGTCCTCTCAGAGATGTTCAGATGTTATTAAGCAGCAAAGGAAATCATTGCATGTTTTCCTAAGTGCACCAGAAAAACGTGCCTAAATAGAAAAGGATAGTGGGGGGAAGAAGTAAGCCCAACCAAGGCGGTGACGTTTAAGCTGAGATCTAAGGGAAGAGAAAAAGTAACCTGATGAAGAACAAGAAAATAGTGGTTGATAAACAGGGAAGAGGGGAAGTCAAGTCCCCAACCCCCAGAGTTTCTGATTCAGTGTGTCTGAGATGGGGATGGGGAATTTGCATTTCCTACTCGTTCCCATGTGAAGGCTGATGTCACTGCCCGTGGACCACACTTTGAGACCCGCTGTGGTACAGCATAGTTTCTAAGATGTCTTTTCCCAAAAGATTCCATAAAGTCAAAATAATAATAGGCCCTAGTAGATTTTCATACTTTAAAAAAATTGGTTTGATGAGCAACTCCTTCCTCATTGTACTTGCTTTCAGATTGATAGGCTAGGTTTTCTTTTCACTTTTTAACTGGCATAAATAAACATCCTGGATTTTATTGTAGAGTGAGAGGTAAAGAGTTTCATGGTCAGTACCTCTGTACCTTTTGTCAAGAGTGTTTACATTCACTGCTTTTAGGGTTTTACTTTGGTTTCTTTTTCACCTGAGAAACGTAATCAGGACGTCTGTCCTGCCTAGTGGCTGGAGTGACCTCTTCGCGCAGTTTGAAAGGAAGCCAGGCAAAGCACTAATAGTCTGAAGCCACAGCTGTGTCCTCCACCACTGCTGGACATAACTGAAATATTGCCACCTAAAATCCTCTTAGGAAACGTGGATTACAGAGTCAGATGTTCAGTGAAGTTCACATATAGGGAATGAGAAAAAGAAAGTTCCTAGATAACTATGAAAGGTAGTTTTTTTCTGTTTTGTTTCTACATGTCCGTAGGTAATTCATCTAAGATCCAAGTTGGAAATTACTTGATTTTTCAGTTGTCCCAGGTTGTTATGGCCGACATAAAACCCAACAGATGCCAAGTCTGAGAGTGACTGGTGTCTTATCAGCAGCTTCATCATTATTAAACAAAACATCAGTCTTATTCTCCATATAAGCAAGTTTCTGAACGTCAGTGTCTTAGGCCTTACAGGTTGTAGATTTTACTTTTTAAATTGAGCAGTTGCTTTTTGTCCTGTTAGACACAAATGGTTTACATCCATTTGATGATGTTTTTTCTCCATTCATTTTTCCTCTATTCTCCCATAGTTAAAACAGGAAGCAAGCCACAGAGCAGCCTCTCCAGCAGCAGAGGGAAGTACGCTGTGGAGTGCAACACTGTCCAGCAGAAATATTTTGCAAAGCACATATGTGATTTTAAATTTTCTAGTAACCACATTGAAAAACTTAAAAGAAACAGAAATTTTATTTAATATATTTTATTTAACCCAATATATAAAAAATAGTATCCTTTCAAAATATAATGGGTATAAAAATGAATGAGATGTTTTATGTTCTTTTTTCCCATACCAAGTTGTCACAATCTGACATGTATACTTCACATACGGTGCATCTCAGTGCAGACTAGCCACATTTTAAGTGTGCAGTAGCCACATGCGGGCAGTGGCTACTGCACTGAATGATGCAGCTCCAGGGGATTAATCCTCTCACTGGAATATTTCCACTTAGTGCAGATGCTCTGCTACTCAGGGGCAGACTCTGCTTTAGATAATGCAGATTATAGCTTTTCCTGTTTCCATTTTCTCTATTCTTGTCTTTAACATTTTAAGCATTTAGAGATAAAACAGCACTTGTTTTCTCTTTATAGTTGTATAACTGGTGTGTCCTTTTTAGTTTGCCCACTTGAAAGGCCAATAAGGACCCTGAAGAAATTCATTCTTTGGTCAGAATTCTCCAGTCTCTCTAAATAGCCCATGACCTCCCAACGGGTGATTCTTCATTATATCTGTATTGTTTATTTTCTTCATGGGAATTATCTTCATCTGAACAATTTTTTTTTCTTTTTTAAAAAAAGTTTGTACTGTCTGCCTTCTTAGCACTAAAATATAATCTCCTAGAAGGTAAAAACCTCTTTATTGTTTGCCAATATATTTCCAGCACTTAGAAAAAAATGTCTGGCACTTAGTAGCTGTTAATAAAAATATTCTGAGTGTATTAATTGAGGAGGACATAGTACTGTGCCATGTATAGGGAAGCTCAGATGGGAATGAGGGACCATAATTTTTACCTTTTTGTTTCTGTGTTTGTATTAGTCAGCCAAAGCGGTGCTAATGTGAAATACCAAAAATGGGTTGGTCTTTATAAAGGGTATTTATTTGGGGTAGAAGTCCACAGTTACCAGGCCATAAAGCCTGGTAAGTTTCTTCCCTCACCAAAGTCCATTGTCACGTGTTGGAGCAAGACAGCTGCCGACATTTGCCCAGGGTTCAGGCTTCTTGGGTTCCTCTCTTCCCAGGGCTGCATTTCTCTCCGGGGTTAGCTCCTGTTTCCTCCACAAGGTCAGCTGTAGGCGAACAGGCGAACGTCTCGCTTCTCTTCTCCTGGGGCCTTCTTTCCAGCATCAAAGCTGCTTCTCAAAGACTGCTTCTCAAAACTGTTCTTGCCATGCCTTTTATATTTGATTCCCCACCCACCAAGGGGTGGGGCTCAATGCCCTACTGACATGGCCCAGTCAATGCCCTAATCATAATTTAACCATGCCCAGATTAACAGATCAGTTTACAAGCATGATCCAATTATATTTTTGGAATTCATAATTACATAAAATTGACCAACGGTTACAGTGCTGAACAATGGAGTATGTTTTTGAGGGAAAGGACATAAAAGCTATTTGTTTAAATCCCGATTTAGACTTAAATATGGATATACTTAATTGTATTCTCACTGTGGCCCATTGGCTTTTGTTAAGTTATAAAGCTGAAGGATTTTTTGTAAATTATAAGAAATACTAACGAGGAGATCACAATGATAATAATATTGAGAACTGGCTGCTACCTGGAAATGTTTCAAGCAGGATGGGTGGAGAATTAGGGCCTTGGATGGAAGGACCATCTACCGACTGGGCTCAGGAGCCCCAGGGATCCTTTGTTTTCAACAGCCCTCAGTCCTTTAAATGGCCTGAATTTAGGAAAGTGCCTGCTTTTCCTCCTTCTACTAGCTGTTAGTCCCAAGCAGGAGCATTTCAGAAGCCTCCACCTTACAGTCACCATGTCCTTGAGTTTCCATGTTCTGTCACCTTGAAATTCTTAGGTAACAGGGTGGTGCTGGTGATAATAATGACATTCACTAATCCCTTGCATTGGTGAACTTTATAGTTGACAATACACTTGTTCAGTTATCTTATATATTACAACCGGTCAGTGACATAGCTTTTAAATTATCTGCATGTGAAGACACTTAAAAAAGGTAAAATAATTTTCCCAAGGTTACCACCCTAAAAAATAGCACAAAATGTCACTGATGAATGGATTTTAAAAAGTGGCGTAGCAACACAATAGAATATTAATCAACCATAAAAAGAATGAAGTGTGTATCAACATGCTACAACAGGATGAACCTTGAAAACATTATGCTAAGTAAAAGAAGCCAGGCACAAAAGTCCATTTATATGAAGTGTCCAGAATAGGCAAATCCATAGAGGCAGATCAAAGATTGGTGATTGCCAGGGCCTGAGGAGTGGAGGGACATTAAATGGGTTTGGGGAAGTAGGACTGAGGAGTGACTGCTATTTGGTATATTTTCTTTCAGGGATGATGAAAATTTTCTAAAATAAGATGGTGCTAATTGCACAAGTCTGTAAGTATACAAAAAAAATTATACACTTAAATTGTGGATTTTTGACATGTAAATTATGTATAAATAAAGCTGTTAAGATTTCAGCTCATTGTTCTTTCCCTATATCCCAGAGCTTTGCCTTAACAGACAGGTTACATCCAAACAACTGCCACTAGGCCTTCTTCTTTTTTTTTCCCCCAAGTGTTTTCATTGCTTATTTTTTATTTTTAAACAATTTATTGAAGTATATCATTCGTACATGAACATACATAAACTATAAGTGTTCAGTAAACATTGGATTTACAAAACAAACATGCATAACATCATACAGGGTTCCCACACATCACCCCCCAACAAACATCCTGCATTGTTGTGAAACATTTGTTAACAAATCATGAAAGAGCATCATCAAAGTATTACTACTA
>JAQZBX010112800.1:0-10166 GCA_029593785.1 Cabassous unicinctus | reverse complement strand
AACCTAGACCTTGAAATGATTCCTATTTATCCCTTAAATTTTTAGGTCTGGTATCAAACATATCTTGGACTTTCTAAGGTAGAATTTAAAAATCTTCAGCGTGGGGTAATATATTGCCCTAAATGTTGCCATATTTTATCTATAAACAGTCACTGCTGATTTTAGATGTCTTTTTCCATGCTACTGGAGGATAGGAGAGCAACGGTATGTTTCTTTTGTGCCTGTCGGAACCGACTTCTTATTGTCCTGGGGTTAAAAGCTGAAGATACTTTCTGAAAGTATTGAACTTGGGCCCTTCACTTTGCGAGCCATACCCTCCTCCGTCCTACCCTGCCTCTGACAAGGACATACGGAGGCATTCGCAATTAGATGGGAATGAAGATAGAATGTTTTCCGATTTGATGGTACTCAATAATAACTTAAGGCATAACAGTAGGTCACTGGAAAGGTGTACAGTGATTCTGAAGACGAGGCAATGGAGTTTTAGCTTTTAGGACAACAGCAATTTACAAATTTTTTTCAGGTCCCAGGTGCTCAAGTCAACCAGCAGCACCTGTACGTGTTTGGAGTGTTAGGGTGTGTGCGTTTCAACAATAAGTGGTTATATGGCGCAGTAATTCTGGTTCCTTTTGCCTCTGGAAATGCATCGACAGTGGATGTGGAAAAGAATTGCTGAGTTTTACATTTTGGTTTAATTTGAAATTAATTTTATTGAAAAAAGAATGCTGAAGAATGAACTGTGTCCTAATGGGTTAACTGTGTGTACGTCTTTTCTGTTGCCCCCATCTGTCCTTAGTGAGTAACACTTTTCACTAAGTTCTGCAACAGTGGCGACTTTAGAGCATGAAGGCCTTTTGCCTGATCCCAGCAGCATCCCCCTAACCTATCCCCCTGGCCCTATGATTTGTTTTTCCCCATTGTTTTCCATGCCCTTTTCATGCCCCAAATAAGCGCTGGGTTATAAGGACCAGAGAGTTTCCCGGCAAAGGCCCCATCCCGTCAGACAAAAAATAATAATTTTAAGACACATACTTGTCTGTCCTATTCTTGGTGCAATTTTATTGTATGTCTCTAGGTTAACTACTAACAATATAAATAACTTGACAGCATAATTGTCTGCATCTTGTCCTCGATATTTTTAGGGATTTCAAATCTTTGTTTTTATGTTTACGTGCTGTGTCCACTGGGAAAGTAGTTTTTCATGAAATTATGTTTGGAAACTTTGGAAGATAAATTATTGAAACAATCTGTTATTTCATAGAAGATACTTTTAAAAGAAATTTTGAGGTTCATTATCCATCTCAATTACTAGTTGGGGTATTCTGCTCTATACAATTTCCAGTATGGGAGGGAGTGTTTGTACTATTTACATGCATACACCTTATTTAAAAGGGAAGAATAGTATTCAAATTTGTGGCGGGGGGGTGGGAGGAAAAAAGAAACAGAAAAGCAGCTGGTCTTAAGGAGTGAGCATCCTCTCAGCCATGGTCAGTTATAGCCATGGATATCTTTAGTTAACACCTCAATCCCAAGCTAACGCATGCCTTAGTCCTTAGGGTTGTAGCTGAGCCTCATATCTCTCCTGGAAACAGGTTCAAGAGTCTTCAGAAAAATGATTAAACTTCCAGGAGTGAGGCATTTCTCATATTTGCTGTAAAATTGAGCCAATATATATCTCCTTCAAAGATATTTTTGCTCCAGAGTAAAACATAAGTTTAGTCCCTCTTTTACAAAAGAAATATGAATGGAAAATTTCCCTGAACGCCCTTTTGTCTCAAACTTATTCCAAGTAAACTTTTACACATTTCCAGCTGACATTTGATTTCTGCTGATGTGGCTGAGAATGACATCTAGATGTGATTTATTAAGAGAACATTGTGAGGTTGGGAAGAGCTGCTCACTAGGGGAGTAGTGAGTTGTGTTGGGGTCTTGTTTGGAGGTCCTGGACCCATCCCTGCAGCTGTTCTAATGAGATTAAGTGTCTCTGCTGGCAGAACCTAAAATGCTGCTTTTACGGCCCCTGGTGCTCACGTTGTCAAAGGAAAAGTTAGTCTGTTTAGAATCTTTGTATACTTGGTTGTCTTAGAAGGTTTTAAGAGTATTACATGATTCCTAGATGTTTGACCCTTCTTACATCTGGACCATTAAAAAGCTTTCTCTTTGTTTTAGATTCATATGGTTGGGGTCTTTTAACATTGTCAATGAAGATCATCAAGCTGTATATTATATTTATGAAATTATGTCATAGTAAGTCTTGATTTCATGATTCAAAGGAATCAATAAAGCAGAGCCTGAAAATAAAAAAGTAAAAAATAAAAAAATAAAAATAAAATAAAATTAGAAAAAAGAAAGGACAGAAGAGCCATTTGTAGGGAAGCCATAATTGTGTCCAACTCTGTCACCCTTAGGAGGACAAACTCCAAAGTAGGGCCCATTGTCAAGGCACCAAACTCCGGAGCTGTCTGCCCTGACCATAGCAACTGGGTGTCTCCAGAACACTCAGGAGACCCACTATTTGGGATAGCCTCCATTTTGGCAATCTATGAGATCCTGCTGAGATGTGAATAAGCATTATCTCTGGCATGACCTCCTGACTCATTTTGAAGTCTCTTAGCCATATAGACTCATTTGTTTTTACCTTTTACCACTTTTATTAAAAGTCTTTTTCCAGTTGCATAGCTAGTATGTTCTTGGTAGTAATCCCTCAGTGCCAGGGAGGCTCATTACCGGGAGTCCTGTCCCATGCTGGAGGGGAAGGTAATGCATTTATATGCTGAGTATGACTTAGAGAGAGGCCACATTTGAGTAACAAGGAGGCTTTCAGCAGGCAACACTTAGTCACCCCATAACACTAGGCTAAGTTTCAATTTCAAGAGCAAAGGTTCATAACTATAGTCATGACTATCAAGGGCCCATCAATGGATCATTGTCCTTTACCAGTCATTACCCCTGCACTTGGGGGACTGTTGCTGCTCCATTAGAGGCTGTGACAGAACTCTCCAGGATGGGAATTCAATAGTCTCTTGGTTATTGTTTGAGTCTTCACCTACTGTGACAATGCCCCATGAACATTTGAACATTTTTTTTATACATGCCCATGTGAACTTCCTCAGATGTATGTCCCATCACTGACACCCCACACCAATGATCATCTCCTGCCCCAGTTGTAAGCCTTCTGTGATACAAAGCCTCTTCAAAAATGAAGCCATTAGAATAGCCAAATACAAATAATAGGAAAAATATAAGAAATAAAAGACAAAAATAAAAAAAGCTAAAAGTAAAATAAAATTAAAAGATTGGGATGTTAAAAATAATGAAAAATATTTTTTTTAACATTTTTTTCTCATTTTGCCTTTCATCACTGTAATATCTGGGGTCCCCAATATACAGTGGCATTTTCTACCATTTATTCCACAGTGTCTTACTTTTTTTCATTTTGTTTTCAAAGAAGTTTTAGGTCACAGTAAATTCACATACAGAGTACAGGGGACTCCCATATACCAAACATTCTCCCCTTTTCCCCCCTTACCATATTAATACTTTTCTTATTTGAATAGCATCTTTGTTTGTTTTTAATTTTGAGGAGACCCCATTTATCTATTTTTCCTTTTGCTGGTTGTGCTTTGGGTGTGGAGGTCATGAAACCATTTCCTATTACAAGGTCCTGTAGATGATTCTCTATATTATCTTCCAAGTTATTTATGATTTTGGATCTTATATTTAGATCTTTGATCCATCTTGAGTTGATTTTTGTATAAGGTGTTAGATGGCATTCTTCTCTCTTTCATTTGAATATGGATATCCAGTTCACCAAGCACCATTTGTTGAAGAGAACATTCTCTCCCAACTGAGTGGGGTTGGTTGCCTGTCTAGTAACAGATGACTGTATATGTGAGGACCTTTATCAGAACTCTCAATTCGGTTCCATTGGTCAGTATATCTAACCCTGTGCCAATATCATGCACTTTTCACCACTGTAGCTTTGTAGTATGTTTTAAAATCAGGTAATGTGATTCCTCAAAATTCATTTTTCTTTTTCAATATGTCTTTCATCATTCTGGACCTCTTATCCATCCAAATAAATTTTGTATAGAGTTTTTTCAGTTCAGTAAAAAATGCTGTGTTGATATTTCTTGGGATTGAGTTAAATCTGTAGATTAGTTTCAGTAGGATTGACATCTTAATGATGTTTAGTCTTTCTATCCATGAACACAGAATGTTCTTCTACTTATTTAAGTCTTCTTTGATTTCTTTTAACAGTGTTGTGCAGTTTTCTGTGCATAAGTCATTTACTTCTTCAGTTAAATTTATTCCCCGAATATTTGATTCTTTTAGTTACTATCTTAAATGATATTTTTTCTTGATTTCCTCCTTAGATTGCTCATTATTGGTGTACAATATTGCTACTGATTTTTCAGCATTGATCTTGCAGCCTGCAACCTTACTGAACTCATGTATAAGTTCTAGAAGTGTAGATTTCTTATGGCTTTCTATGTATAGGATCATGTCGTCTCTAAATAGTGCAATTTTTACTTCTTCCTTTCAAATTTGGATGCCTTTTATACCTTAGTCTCATTCTTGCCTCAGTTCTCAAGCAAGTACTTCTAAGACAATGTTTAATAGGAGCAGTGATAGTGGGCATTCTTGTTTTGTTTCTGATCTTAAAGGGAAACATTTTAGGATTTCAATATTCTATATGATGTTAGCTGTGTGTTTTTCATATATACCCTTTATCATGTTCAGAAAGTTTCCTTCTATTCCTATCTTTTACAATCTTTTTATCAGGAAAGGGTGCTGCATTTTGTTGAATGCTTTTTCCGCATCTATAGAGATGATCATGTGAATTTTTTTCATTCAATCTGTTTATGTGGTGTTACAATGATTGATTTTTTAAAAATTTATTTTGAACCCTCCTTGCATACCTGGGATGAAAGCCACTTGGTCATGTTGTGTAATTCGTTTGATGTGTTGTTGAATATGATTAGCATGTATTTTGTTGAGGATTTTAGCATCTATGTTCATTAAAGAAATTGGTCTGCAATGTTCCTTTTTTGTGGCATCTTTGTTTGGCTTTCATGTTAGGGTAATGATAGGCATCATAGAATGAGTTAGGCAATTAGAATTCCTTCTAATTCTGATTTTTTTTGGAAGAATTTAAACAGGACTGTTGTTAGTTCTTTCTGGAAAGTTTGGTAGAATTCACTTGTGAAGCTGCCCAGTCCTAGGTTCATCTTAGTTGGGAGATTTTTGATGATTTCTTTACTTGTAATTGGTCTATTAAGTTCATCAATTTCTTCTTTCATTACTTAGGCTGATTATTAGTTTCCATGAATTTGACCATTTCCTCTAAATTATCGTTTTAATTAGCATATATTTTTCAAATTATCCATTTATGATATTCTATATTTCTGTGGGGTCAGTGATGATATCCCATTCCTTGTTTCTTATTTTGTGTACTTGCATATTCATTCTCTTTTTCTTTGTTAGTCTAACTAAGGGGTTGTCAATTTTACTGATCTTCTCAAAGAACCAGCCTTTTGTTTTTTGGGTTGTTTTTAGTGCTATCTTATTTTCTACTTTATTTATTTCTGCTCTATTCTTTGTTATTTCCTTCTTTCTAATTCCTTTGTGATTTGTTTGTGGTTCTTTTTCTAAATCCTTCAGGTTTGCAGTTATGTCTTCAATTTTATCGATTTCTTCTTTTTGATAAATGCATTTATGGCTGTGAATTTCCCTCTCAATACAGCTTTTGCTGCATTCCATAGGTTTTGTTAATTTTTTTTGTCATTTTCATTCTTTGCAATGTAGTTACTGATTTCTTTTGTGATTTCCTCCATAACTCACTATTTGTCAAAGAGTGTGTTGTTTATGTTCCTTATATTTGTGGCAAATTTGGTTCTCTGTCCTTACTGACTTCCAATTCCATCCCATTGTGGTCAGAGATATTACTTTGCATAATCTCAATCTTTCTGAATTCACTGAGATTTTTTCTTTGTCCTAGTATGTGTTCTATCTTGGAGTATGATGCATGTGCACTCAAGAAGAATGTATACCCACTGTATTTGGGTGTAGTGTTCTGTATACGTCTATTAGATTTGGATGCTCTAATGTATTAATCAAAGTCTTTTGTTTCATTATTGATTCTCTGTCGAGATTTCTGTCTAATGGTGATAATGGTGTATTAAACCCCACTATAATTGTAGAGTCATTTATTTCTCCAATTATTTCGTGCAGTGTTTGCCTCATGTATTTTGAGGTGCCCCTGTTAGTTGCATAAATGTTTATGGTTGTTCTTTCTTATTGACAGATTACCACTTTCACTACATGTAGTGTCAGTCTTTGTCTCTTAAAATAGTTTTGCATTTAAAATCTATTTTGTCTGATATTAGTATAGCTACTCTCGCCCTTTTTTGATTACTGTTTACTTGTAAGATTGTTTTCCAGCCATTCACTTTCAGCCTTCTTGAATCCCTGGGTCTAAGGTGGGTTTCTTGTAGACAACATATAGATGAGTCATATTTCTTTATCCATTTTGCCAAACTGCATCTCTTGACTGAGGAGTTTAATCCATTAACTGTCAATGTGATTACTCTAAAGCAATTACTTTCATTTGCCATATTTTCTTTGGATTTATGTTTGTCATATATTCTTTTTATTTTTATTTTTCTCTTTTTAGATAATCTTACACTCTCCTCCAGCTCTCTTTATAATGTTTTTACTTTCAACCTGCAGAACACCCTTTAGTATTTCTTGAAGGGCAAGTTTCTTGTTGGCATACTCCCTTAATTTCTGTTTATCTGAGAATATTTTGAACTCTCCATCATTTTTGAATGCCAGCTATGCTGGATGGAGTATTCTTAGATGGAAGTTTTTGTTGTTGTTTTTTTTTTCCTTTTAGAACCTTCACTATGTCATATCTCTGCCTACTGGCCTCCATGATTTCAGATTAGAAATCAGCACTTAATCTTGTTGAGCTTCCCTGTATTTGATGCCTCTCTTTTCCCTTGCTGCTTTCAGTATTTTCTCTTTGTCTTGATCATTAGACAGCTTAATGAGTATATGTTTTGGAGTAGGTCTGTTAAGGTTTATACTGTTTGGGATGCACTTTGCTTCCTGGACAAGTACATCCATCTCCCTCAATGGTATTGGGAAGTTTTCAGTCATTAATTCCTCTAACACTCCTTCTTTCCCTTTTTCCTTCTCTTCTCCCTCTGGGATGCCTATAATGCCTATGTTTGTGTGTTTTGTGTTGAAATTCATATCCCTAATTCCTGGCTGGATTTTTTTCTATCTTTTTATATATTTGTTCTACTATCTGATTTCAGATGTACAGATGTACAGTCTTCCATATCACTAATTCTTTCCTCACTCTGTTCAAATCTGATGTTATGTGCTTCCAGTATCTTTTTGATTTCTTGGATAGTGCCATTAATCACCATCATATCTGTTATCTTTTTATGTATGTTTACAATTTCTTCAGTATGTTCTCCCAATGTCTTCTGAAGACACTGGGAAATTAAGTCCCGAGAAGACAGTGCCCCATTTGAGGAATTAACTAAACTTGGAACTTGTAAATCATGATTGATGATGCTGTTATCTAGAAAAGGCTTGTGGAAAGTCTTACTGTTTGATAGCTTGGACCCCTGCTTTTTACATGCTAAACCAACAAGTTTTTGAAAGAGCTGTATGAATAAACCAATGTCAGCTTGGATTAAAATGGACATGGAAGGGAGGTATTGAAGGGGAAATGATTTCCAGAGGAAAATCATGGAAGCTGAGATCTTTAATTAAGGCATTGCCTTGGGCCAAGAGAGGAACCTGACACATGTGTACAGAGAGGGTGAATTTGCTCTGGCAGTTGAAGAGGGTTGATGATCCAACCCAATGTTCAGGGAGAGTTTTGTCACCCCAGGGTACAAAGAGGTGAAGCACATTCCCCAAGGATTAGGGAGGTTGAGATCAATGCCCCAAAGGTCTCAGAAGAGTGGGCCTGTACCCCATGGATTAGGGAAGGCCAGGTTGCCAACTCATTGCTCTGAGATAATTATGCCTGTATGCCAAAGGCTAGAGAGGATATTGTTTTCACTTCACTGTGCTAGGGGGATTAAGAGTCTAACTCAAATATTTGGTAAAGTGTGGTTATCTCCCTAATGCTCTTAGAGGGAGAGGCCGGGAGCTGAGTCATCACCCAGATGCTTGATGAGAGTTGAACCAAGAAAGTAGCTGTTGGGCAAGGCTGTGGAAAGGGTGGGTACCCATGAAGCCCCAGGGAGAAAAAACAATCTTCTTAAGAATGACTCTCAGACTTTGAAATCGATTGCAGTGTGCCCTGCAGATTTACTTAACTGTAGAGAACCCGTGGCTCATTTTTCCCTCCCAATTTCTCCTTGTGGTAATGAAAATGTTTCTTTTGTCTGTTCCTTTGTGTTTTGGAAGCAGATAAATTTTTTTGTAAGTTTCAGAGGTCTACGGCCAGGTGGACTTTGCTCCAAGACAAAATGAATTTCTTTAAACTGATCATGATATGATTTTGTATTCAGCCATGTTGCTGGTTTAGATTTTTTTTGAACACTGTAATGTCTTTTTGGAATTCAGAGGGTGGAGTGTATCATCTTGATATTGTTTATGAATTCCAAAAATAGATATTGGATTATGTTTGTGAACTGCTCTGTGCATATCAGATTGTAGTGAATTTAGAAGTTTTACTTTTACTTGATTAAATAATGATTAAGGCTTTGATTGGGCCACATCAGTAGGATGTTGAATCCCTGCCCCCTTGGTGGGTGGGGAGTTCCAGAGAAAATGACAAGGCACAGAAGTTAGTTGGAGTTTTCAGCTGGAGCCCCAGTAAGTAAACACACAGAAAAGCAGATACATTAGATATGGCAGAGGCCCTGGGAAGAGAGATGAGCCATTAACCTGATAGTCTACAGCTGACCTTTTGTAGTGAACATAGCAGCTGAGCCTAGAGAGGAATGAGGCCCAGTAGAGATGAGACTTATCCCATCCTATATCTCATATTGGAAGAAGCCGGGACCACAGATCCTAGAGAGTAAGAGGGAGCCTTGAACTCTTGCAGACATAGGCAGACATCTTGCTCCAACAAATGGCAACAGACTTCAGTGAGGAAAGTAACTTACATTTTATGGCTTGGTAACTGTAAGCTTCTACCTCAAATAAGGAAGCTTTATAAATTGCAACCGATTTCTGGTATTTTGCATCAGCACTATTTTGGCTGAATAATACAGTTGGTATTTAAAATGTTTTTCTTTATAGATGTCGTCTTCCAATTGTTCACTGCATATTTATAGAAACTCTACTGACTTGGGTTGTTAATCTTGTACCCTGTCACTTTGTTGATTTCATTTATTAGCTCTTGGAGTTTTGTTGTGGATCTTTCAGAACTTTTTGTATATGAAAATATATCATCTGCAATTAAGGAAAATTTTACTACTTTCTTTTTAGTTTAAACACATTTTACTTCTTTTTCAAGGTTTTTTGCTCTGGAAAGTACTTATAGTACAATTTTGAGTAACAGTGGTGACAGTGGTCATCCTTATCTTGTTCCTGATTTTAGAAGGAAAGCTCTCTTTCACTCTAAGTAGGATGTTAGTGGTGGGTTTTTTCATAGATATCCTGTATCATGTTGAGGAAGTTTCCTTCTATTCCTAGTTTTTTAAGAGTTTTGATCACCAAGGGATGGTGGATTTTGTCAAATGCCTTTTCTGCATCAATTGAGATGATCATGTATTCTTTTATTCCTTTCATTCTGTTAATGTGATGTAAGATATTAATTGATTTTATTATATTTAACCATCCTTGCATCCCAGGGATTAAATCTACTTGATCATGGTGTGTAATTATTTTAATGTACTTTTAGATTTTTTTGAAAATATTTCCGAGGGTTTTTGTATCTATATTCATAAGAGATATTGGTCTGTAAATTTCTTTTCTTGTGTTATCTGTACCTGGCTTTGGTATTAGGGTGATCTTGGCCTCATAGAATGAATTAGGGAGTTTTCCCAACTCTTCAACATATTGGAAGAATGTGAGCAATGTTGGTGTTATTTCTTCTTGTAATATTTGGTGAAAAAATTCCACTGTGTAGCTATCTAGCCCTTGGTTTTCATTTGTTGGAAGGTGTATTAGTCAGCTAAAAGGATGCT
>JAQZBX010112799.1:0-10156 GCA_029593785.1 Cabassous unicinctus | reverse complement strand
TACAGTCACTGTGAAGGACTGTTTGGCAGTTCCTAAGGAAGTTGAATATAGACTTGCCTTGGGATCCTGCAATACCATTGCTCAGTATATACTCAGAAGAACTGAAAGCCAAGACATGGACATCTGCACACCAATGTTCATAGCAGTGTTATTCACAATAGCCAAAAGTTGGAAACAACCCAGGTGTCCATCAACTAATGAATGGATAAACAAATTATGGAGTATACACATGATAGGATATTATGCAGCAGTAAGAAGAAATGAAGTTGTGAAACATATGACAACATGAAAGAAACTGGAAGACATTATGTTGAATGAAGCAAGCCAGATCAAAAGGACAAATACTGTATGATTGTGGTGTTATAAATTAAATATATTATGTGAAATATAAATATATTATGTGAAATATGAATATGGGTAAAATTGCATATATAAGACAGTTTTTCTTTGAAGCTGAGCAAATGTAGGTTAATACTACAGAATGTTAACATCAGACTAACAAACAACACATTATAGTAAGTGAAGGAGACCAAACTCAGAGTACTACATATTGTATGATTCCATTTATATAAAATGTAAATATAGATCAATTTATAAAGATGAAATAAGATTAATGCTTATATAGGGCTGAGGAAGGAATGCTAAGGGGTGTGGAGTCTTTCTTTTTGGAGTAATGAAATGGTTCTAAAATTTTTGAGATGATGAATGTACAACATTGTGATTATACTCAAAGCCATTGATTATACACTTTGGATAGATCATATGGTATGTGAATATATCTCAATAAAATTGCTTAATAAACAAATAAATAATTGTGCAAGAATAGTCAGAAATAGCAACTATGTACAGCAGGGGAAACAGATTGAGAGGTGAGGAATTTTCTTGTTTGTCTGTTTTTTGTTTATTATTACTGTTTTTGAAATGATAAGAGTGCTCTGGTGGTGACTGAAGTGATGAATGTATAACTCTGTGATTGTACCAGGTGCTATTGCTTGTACACTTTGGATGAATTGTATGCTTTATTAATGTGTATCAATGGAATTGATTTGTTTTAAAAAATTGATGGCTTACTCTTAGGTTTCCTATTTGACAGAGAAGAGGCTAAGCAAAGAATCTAATTTTAGATTTACTGCCAACACCTAAAAAAGTATAAGGGATTCCCATATATCCCACCCCCCCGCACATCACATCTTCCCTTATTAATAACATCTTACAATTGTGTTGTACGTTTATTACAATTAATGAATTAATATTGAAACATTGGTACTAACCAAGGTCTATAGTTTATATTGTGGTTTACACTTAAATCCAATGCCCTAAAAATGCCCTATGTTCCACCTATTATTCCCTCCCTCTCCTCTCAGCTGTAAGAAGGAATGAAGTTTTAACACATGCAACAACATGTATGACCTTATATTGAGTGAAGTAAGCCAGTCACTAAAGGACAAATATTGCATGGCCTCACTGATATGACTAAGCATATTGAGCAGACTCACAGAGATAGAGCCTGAAAAATAGGTTACCAGGAGACAGAAAAAGATTAGAGAGTGGTGAGCCGATGCTCAATCTGGGCAGAAACTATGATAAGGGGGAAGGGAGTGGTTTAGCAGTGGATGGGGGTGATGGGGGTGCAGGGATGTGAGTGGGGTCGATGGTACCGGAATGTGAGGTTGAGCCGGGTGGGGGGCTTGGGTTGGACTATCCATGGAACTGCTGGGAGGGCTGGAGGAAGGGACAGGTGAACTCCAGGGAGGTGGAGGTCTGTGGTTGGAAATATTATCTTGTACACAACCACCTTAGATAGTTAGAAAACATGTTACTAATTTTTGAAGAATGCTGTTGAATGCTGCCATCTTGCTCAACAAACTCATTATTTCCTGTAGCTTTTTTTAAAATTCATTACAATTTTGCAGTAACACAAACTTGCTACCTGCAAAAGAAAGAAAATTTTACTTATTTGTGTCCCAAACTGTATGCTCTTTTTGGTTTATATTATTTTATTGCACTGGTCAGGACCTGTAATAATGTTGAATAGCAGTGCTAAGAGTTGACATCTTTGCCTTGTTAGAAAATTTAGATAGAAGCATTTAATATTTCACTATTATGAAATTTGTTTGGGTTTTATTTAAATGCTCTTTATCAGGTTGAGGAAGTTCCTTTCTTATCCTAGTTTTCATGGATGGGTGTTTAACTTTGTCAAATGCTTTTTCTGCATTAAATAAAATATTCATATGTTCATTCACCTTGATGCAGTTTTCATGGTGACATGCTAAATGAAACTTACAGTCTCAGGGTAAAGCTCACTCAGTCACAAGGCAGTATACTTTTTACATTGTTGGATTTAATTTGCTAATATTTTCTTAATGACATTTACATGCATTTCTTGAGGGATATTGGCCTGTAGTTTTCTATTCTTATAATGCCATTGCTGGTTACGTGTTAGGGTACCAGTAGTGGCCTTATAAAATGAGTTGGGAAGCATTCCCTCCTGTATTATACTTAGAAATTTAATGAAGAATGGGTGCTAAATTTTATTGTCTTTTGGCATCTTTTAATAAGAACTTTTTTCTTCTGATTTTTTTATTTTGATAAATTATGAAATAATTTTTGTTCTTAATTTATTATTTCTTCAATACATTGCTGGATTCTATTTGCTAACATTTTATTGTAGAGTTTGTCTCTATTTCTAATTAAGATAGAATATTAGTTTCCTTTTGTGACATTAATTTTGTCAGGTTTGGTATTAAAGGTAAATTTTGTTACGTAAGTTAATGGAAGAGTTTTTTTTTCTTCTTCTTCTCTAGTAATTAAGGCACTGATAGCTGGAAAGTGTGTTTATTAAAAATCTCTTCATTTAAGCATTTCTGGAAATTCTAATACCTTCCCCAGATCTAGTTGAACTGGTTTTCTATTAATATAATACTCTTTGTTCTTAGTTCCTAGAAAGGCAACAACCAGACCTTCCCAGTTCTGCTCAAGATAACATCTCAGAGCGAAACCACAGAAAGTGTCAAGAACACATTATAACCCAATAAAAGTATAACTTTCTTCAGAAACAAAAAGCTTGATATCCTTAAACCTGCAGCTGCTCACACAACAATATCCACCTATAAATTTTAATCAATAAATCTCTGAAACCGAGACAATAAGCAGGAGTATGGCATGCTTGATAAAACACAGTATTGAGAAATTTGTTTACATTCTCCTCAGGAGAACCTTCGAAAAATCCAGCATCATCGCTGACATGGCAAGAATGCATCACTCGGTCATCACTTGGTCCTAGACTCCTTCCCTCTCTTCCTTGCCTATAAAAACCCTAGATCCCATTCTCACTTTGCATTGGTGTGGGGAAGATTCCCCCAGTTCCTTGCTTGTGCACTCACAATAAATGACCTTCTCACTGAGAGATGTGTTTCTCCACTGGGGCACTGGATCAAGCGGGCCTTTCTATTGAAAATAGACATTCAGACAGTATCATCATTTAAGGCTAAAAATTTATTATCCAAATACAATTTTGCCATGCCACATAGATTTTACTATGGCATGTTCTCCTTTGCTTTCTATATTGTTTGCAAATTCTCTTTTGATTTTCCTCTTGATACAATAGAATTGGCTAATGCCTAAATATTTATATTGCTGCATTTTATTATGAATTTCTAAGTATATTTTCTCTGATTTAGACAATGTTGCTTGTAAAATCGCAACTATTTAGACTTTTAAATTATTTCTATAAATGTTAAAAAAAGATGTGTCTGTATATGTTCAATTAATATTATTGGTTATATTATTCAATTTCTCTATGTTTCAACTTTTTTTTTTCTTAACAAAATCTGTCAAAAATTTAAGCAAATAATTTATAAGTTTCAGCAATTTTACAAAATATATTCAGGTGTATGCATTTTCTCATCAACCCAGCATGGAACTCAGAAAGCCCCCTCATTATGCAGACTCAAGTCTTTCTTCAGCAGAAGAACATTTTCTTCTGTATTTTGTTTAAATATTGACTCATTCATCTGTTCCTATTTCTTCTTCTTTTATATGTGCATTTTATGTCACTTTGGCCTATCATTCATGCGCCTTACCATTTCCATTATGATTTCCCTTTCTGTGCTCTGCTTTGAAATATTTCTTGCTCTTTATCTTCCAGGCCACTAATATAGGACTCTATGCTACTCATCTTAATTCACGTAATCATTTTGTTCCTGTTGGAAGACATTGTTTTTTTAGCTTCAGAAAGTCTGACAAATTGGAATCACTTTACTTATCCATGAGGAGAATGTTTCTTTTTTAAACAATTTCAAAACAATTTTTATACATGGAAGCTCTTCAGAGTAGTAGGGATAAAAATGTAATAGAGTAATGAAATAAAGACAGATTTTGGTGGGTGCCTAATTTAATGGGGATCAGAAAAGGCATATCTCATGAATTAAACTACTTAAAAGACAAAAAAAAAAAACAGCTATTCAATAATCTTCAGAAATGGCAATTTTGTAAAGAGAAACATTAAACGCAAAAATGCCCACAGGCATTCTTATTTTTAGATCTCTACAGAGGCAAGTTTGTGAATGTTGGCTTCTTTTCATCATATAGGATGGAATCAATTGAATTTGCCAAGCTGTGTACCTCCAGGGTATAGACTCATCAGGATCAGGATGCCTTTCTAATGCATAGCAACAATTGGCAGGGTCAGACTCCAATTAGTTAATTCACTATTGTGAATACCCAGAAAATTTAAGCTTTCTCAGGAAAGCCTTCAGTTCCAGATTTTTCCCCATTACGTGCTCTCACCTCTTATAAAATCATAACCTCGGATGCATAAGAAATTTCCTCCAGCCTTTAGCCAATAAGACCACTTAATTCATTGTCGTGACAGGTGCACAGGTAATTTGGAAGGAGAGGTTGTCATAAATGTGTATCCCATTGGTATCTTCCCATTTCTATTTATTCTTAATTCAATTTTCATAATTTTTCCACCTTCCAAAGTGTGTCAAGTTTTATTTCTAATTTTATTTAATTTCAATCTTTAAGTGTTTTACTGATTAAGTTTGCCATAGATATTTATAATCATCGATTGTCCCCAAAGGACTAGTTCAGATTATTAATGGCATTTTTGTAGTAGGGGACAGTCTCTGCATTTTTTGCCATCTTTTCCTGGGACCCACAAATAAACCCTGTGCTATGGACTAGATGTGTTACTCTAGCTCCTAAGATGGAATGGTAAATATCCGCTGACTCCATTCTGGGAGTGCCCAGAGGCAAAACTCATCCTGTCTAGGGGATAGTGGCCTGCTGGTACATTTTTCCCCTTTTGCCTGGGGCAAAAGGCAGACTGGAGACTCCTTGGCTAGTTATGTGCATTTCATGGCACTTGTATCAAAATCACTATTTCTGTTCCTAGTCTGGAGAGAGTGGGGTTCCTTGCCCATGGCAGCAAGAGAGGGGTGCAAATAGACATCCGCCTCTGTCGGCTGTGGATGGGAACTGATGCCCACTATTGAATATGACCTCGTTTTGACTTCTCTCTGTGAGGCTGTTCCAATCCAGTGCTTGTGTAAGTCATGTCTTTTTTGGCGACCTTGACACCTGTGTGGAGAGGGCTGACATCTCTTTGCTAACCTTCTTGTGGCAGGTCAACTCCCCTGAAGTTGGTAATGGGTGTCTCCTCTCCCAATGACAATTTTTGAATTTTGAATTTACCTCATTTTCATCATCCTTTTTTCCACCTGCTTCTCCTTTCTGAGTGGATTTTCGATTTTATCAAATTTTAAAAATATCATTAATATCTATTTGCTTTTGATAATGCAATTGTGTTGGGCTCTGATTTTTCCAGAGTTTTGACATGAAATTTTCACCATTTTAATTTTCTTCTTCTTAATCTTAATTTTTCTTCATATGCACAGCATTAGGAGTATCTGTTTCAGTCTTCAAATTCTTAGAAGCTTTTTTTTTGGACATTTTATTTAGCATCTGAGTTTATCAAATGGATATTGGCTACTTTCTAACCAAGTAGTTTCATGGTTGGTGTGATGGTTAATTTTGTGTGTTAGCTTGGGTAGATTATGTTGTCCAGTTGTTTGGTCAGACACCGGCCTAGATGCTGCTGTGAAGTATTTGATAGATATGATTGCTATCTACTATCAGTTGACTTTAAGTAAAGGAGATTACACTTGATAATATAGGTGGGCCAAACATAATTAAGAGCACTGAATTATATATGTGAATGTGGTCAAAGGGGAAAATTTCAGTTTTCATATATGTTACTGGAATAAAAAATTAAAAAAAAAATTTAAGACTGTTGCACAAGACAAACAGTGAACCCTATTGTAAATGATTGACTATAGTTGGTAGCACAATTATAAAAATACTCTTTCATGAATTGTAGCAAAGATACCACTCTAATGCAAGATATTAATAAAAGGTGGTATATGGGAGCTCTGTATTTTATGCACGATTTTCTGTATACCTACAATTTCTCTAATAAAAAACAAAATAAAAGGCAACTGATATTTCCAAAAATGAAGAAATTTTGCTTCAAGGCTAAACCATTTCTCCTGTCTGACTTTCCAGCCTGCTGGCCTCCTCTATGGATTTCAGATTCTCAAGACGGCAACATCATTCTTACTGGAATTTCCAGCACATGCTATGGATTTTTGTCTTGCCAGCTTTTACAGTTGAGTGAGCCAGTTCCTTAAAAATAAATCTATTTATCTGTACATATATGCAGACATATATCTTATTGATTCTGTTTCTCTGGAGCACCCTGACTAATACAGTTGGTATATTTAGGAAGAGTTCAACAGTTCAAAATGATCATCAAGGATGATTTTTTTTTCTGTTTTTTTTTTTTTCTGTTTTTACACTTTGTTTTTATGCATTGGCCACATGATCGCAAGAGAGCTGCTTCATCTGTAAACATCCTGCTCAAATACAAGGAATGAAGAAAAGGAAAATTCTGGGGCTATCCTCTACCCTTGGGGTTTTCATCATGGTCTCAAGATGCTTGAAACAGATCCAGGTGAAAGGAAGCATTCAAGGGAGTAGTGACCCATTCTGGTGACTGTCTCTTTAATCAGAAAGCAAAATATATCCTAGAATACTCTAGCACACTTTCACTTATGACTCATTGGACAGAATGAGGGGAGCTGCAGGAGAGGGAAGGAAATGCAGAGGTGGAAACAAACAATATTTACCACAGGAATTGTAAAGGAACAGCGAGGCTATAGTTTTTATATATATATTTTTTCTTTCCTTCTTCCTCTTTATTTTTCTCTTTCTTCATTTTTACCAAAACATATTTATACTGAATAAAGAATCCAGCTCAAAAATTACCATGCATTTGAAGGAGTAATTTATATATGCTCATAATTGTTTCTTTAAAGGACCTTCAGAAGATACTTTTGTTTGCTTAATAACGTTAAGAATTCCAGAATATTAAGCATAATATTTGTTTAACTGTTCAAAGATTATGACATATAAAGCCTTATTGCACATGAAGTTCTAGTCGGAATAGTATTAAAGTACATTCTTTTAGGGCACATTTTCTTAAAGAAAATGAACACAGGAAGACGTGTAACAATATGGCACATTGAGAATCCTGCAGCTCTTTGTCCTCATCCATTAATGCAATTATCTAATTCCACAAATGAAAGGAAATTGCAGTACTGATTTTAATATTAAATTCACCTGTTGTTTGAACAATACAATATGAGAGATATGAGATATGATATAACTTTGTGATTCAAATAAGATCTTCCACTCATACCGTAGAAATCAATCATGTGGAACCAAAGATATTGAAAAAAACTGCAGCCTTTTCCTATTTCTATAAAAGAGAACTTTTATTCTCTGTTGAATCATGAGTGACACAGGCTAAGTTTACTGACACACCAATATACAAAGTATGAAAGAAGCAAACATCTGGAACTTATTTAAATAGGACAGATTCCTGTTTCATTCACATTATCTGTTTTTACATTTTTATTACTTGTAGCCAAGTGTGGTTTGTGCCATTTTTGCCTAAAAACTTCTTTATAAAATCTTCCCTGCCCTTTCTGTCAACTCTGAATGGAATGTTACTGAAGACAGAAAATCCCTGGATTTTATGCTTCTTTAGTTGTTTAGGATCAACCCACAGTAAAAAAAAAAAAAAAAAAAAAATTCACTTTCAAAGCCCAAATTAGATAGATGATAAAACGTAAAATAGAGTGGGTTTGGCTCTTTTGTCCCTTTGTGGGAAAACATGTTGAAGAATTTATCTTCCACATTAATACCACCTCTTGGCAGCACACTACTTAATTCTGGAGAATTTTAGAATTAGAAAATTTGAGAAATTGTCTACTGAAGCATACTCAAATATTCTAAACAGAAAAGGAATCCTTTCTATAGAAGGTTATCCAATTTTTTCTTGATTACTTCCTAGAAGAGGATATTCAATTCTTCTTCAAGAAGCAGCTGTTTTTTAGAAAGGTCATCTATATAATGAATTACAGTGCTTGTTCCTGGAACATTTATTGGTTTCAATTCTGTTCTAATCAACATAGAACAAATTCATGCAGCCCTTTTTCTAGATGGCATTCTTACAGGTCTTTGGAAACAGATACCAGTTCTTCCAAATTTTATCTCCATGTTAATTTTTCCTTGTCCATTTAGTTATTTGATTTCAAAAACACTTACCATCCCCCTATCCGATTAATTTTATTCAAATGCAATCTAGCATGTGAGAACATCTCTTAAAATATTGCATCAGGAATTAAGCACATTATTCCATGAATGATTTAGTCAAGGCAGGAATTATTTCCAGTAATCTGAACAGTTTACTGCTTTTAGTGCAATTCAACATATTGTTTGCATTTTGAACATTTTTGCAACCATTAAAATTTGAGCTTATAGATGCTGCATTATTATTTAATATTGCTAGTTCTTTACAGATGAACTGCTATTTAAAAAATATTCCTGGCTCTTTTCAGATTAAAATACAAAAATCCCCATTTATAGCTGCTAAATTTTATCTTGCTTCTGTTTGCTATTTCAAGCCTGTTGCTATCATATTCAATAGTGATTAAATCAGGTAATATACTTCTCTTAATTTCCTTTTTCCCATCCCTTCCTTTCCTCTCTCCCATTCTAAGTAGTTCTTTTGGGGTTGTCCTTCACACAATCCCACCTTCTGACTGCCCATGTCCAAATTTCTTGTGCTTAAAAAGGACTCCAGTAACACACAATAACGTCCACCCTGATTGGGGCCACAACTTAACTAAAAATAATATCTTCCATATTCCTATTTAGACCTGAGTTCATACACACAGGTATGAATATTATGGTGAAGATCATGTATTTTGTTGGGGAACATAATTCAACCTATCACAACAACAGAAGCCAAAACATTAGAATATGAAATGTAGTTCAAGTCTTTTAAGACCTTTACATTGTCCAGAATGTGGTAAAATACCAATTATATTATACTCAATTAAATCAAGGACACATCATCTTTTCTCTAGGATCAACTCAATGTAATATTAATAGATTGTCTGACTAATAAGATAACGGAGGTAGAAATGAAATAATCAATAGTAAGTAACAATCCAAAAAAAAAGAAAGCAGTGGGAGAAAAGAAACGTAGAAGAGGTATAACAAAATGACAAGCAATATTTAGAAAGGTAGATTTAAATACAAATATATCAACTATAAATTGACTAAATATTAAACCAATTAAATGCAAAGATTGTCAAACAGAACATGCAATCAAAATCCAACTTCATGCTGCTTATAAATGATATATCTTAAGTGAATGGATATAGAAAGCTAAGTTACTATGAGTTAGGAGTTAAAAAAAAAATTAGGAACAAATACTCCAATGCTACTTGTCCTGTTAAGGCATATTACCACACAGTCTCAAATATTCTCAGTGAAAAAGTCAGTCAGAATACATTTTGCTTTTCTTTACAATTGTATCTCAAAGTTTCTGTGATATCAAAATTTAAACCCATTTAAACTAATTTTCACTTAGTAATTTTGACATAATTTTACTTGCTTAAAATAAAACTTAAAGAAATATGAAATCTATATTCCCTTAAAAATGCAAAGCTTTGAATAACTTTAAAGTATGTTAAAATAAACTTTACAGCCAGTCTTATGTTTTTTAAAATTATGCCATTTA
>JAQZBX010112798.1:0-10162 GCA_029593785.1 Cabassous unicinctus | reverse complement strand
AACATGAAATTTTTTGTTGTTGTTGCAGAGATACTTAATAAGTTTATTTAAGGGGTACTTCTCCAAACAGCCTTTGGATTGGTATTTCTTTTTTTTTTTTAATATTTAGATTACATAAATGTTGCATAAAAAATATAGGGGATTCCCATATGCCCTGTTCCCCACACCACCCACATTTGCCCCCATTAACAACATCCTTCATTAGTGTGGTACATTCATTGCAATTGATGAACACATTTTGGAGCATTGCCACTAAGCATGGATTATAGTTTACATTGTAGTTTACACTCTATCCCACCCACTTCTGTAGGTAATGGCAAGATATATAATGGCCTGTATCTGTCACTGCAATGTCATTCAGGACAATTCCCAAGTCCCGAAAATGCCCCCATATTACATCTGTTTTCCCTCTCCCTGACCTCAGAACCTCCAGTGGCCACTGCCTCCACATCAATGATATAATTTCTTCCATTGCTAGAATCACAATAAGTCTATAGTAGAATACCAGTAAGTCTACTCTAGTCCATAGTTCATTCCCCAATCCTGAGGTTTCTGGGAAGGTGATGCCCACTCCACCTCTGAGAGGGGGTTTGATCCCATACAGCCGATGGATGGGCCTCTCTTGCTTGCAGTTGTAGACTCTCTCAGTTCCTTGGTATGGTGGTTGTCCATCATCACCTCCTTATTAGTTGTCATGCGTGAGTCCAATGAACTGGAGAGTAGGTGTTGCAACTCAGTTGAGGCTCAAGGCCCAGCTGGCACATGGACAGTCCAAAGATTCAAGTCTGTTGGATGTACACCTACCAATCCCAGCACCAACTATAGGTTCAAATAGAAGGAACTGAAGACCCCTGTGTAGGGAAACCACAACTGAGTCCAATTCAACAAATTTGTATCATGTCATGCCCCTCCTGAAAAATCCTTCGTCAACCTTCCCATGTACTCAGAACAGAATCTGAACTCCTTCCTGACTATTGTCTACAAAGCTCTGCATGAACTGGCCCCTGCCATCCTCTCCTGAAACCTCTCTGATCAGTCACTTCCTTGCTCTTTCTGCTCTCTGTCCATTACTCTATTGTACCAGGCTTGTTCCTCCTCCTGGCCTGAGCACTTGCCCCACCACCACCTGGAACTCCTCCTCTGGATGATCTAATGACCAGCTGTTTCTCATCTTCTAAGGCTCTACTCAAAGGACATCTCCCTAGAAAGTTCCTGCCTAACCACCTTGTCCTCTCCTGTTCTCTATTGCATCCCTGCCTTCTTCTTTCCTAACACAAATTCAAACCATAATTATTTTGTTAGCATATGGTGTACCTACTGTCTGACTTCCCCCAAGAAAATATAAGTTCCATAAGGGTAGGGATTGTTTCTGTCTCTTTGGTTCACTATTGATCCCCATATCCTGGCACAGTGCCTGGCACAGAGGAGGTTGAATAAATGAAGTAGAGGTGTCAGACTTGGAGCAAAAAGAAACCCACTCTTCTGAGGCAGAGAGAAGGATGTGGAGAATCATCCAGTCAGGGATGTTTGGTGATGGAGTGCAGACAGAACACTCAGACTGAATGGCCACTTGTGTTTTCTCAGAACTTTGTAGGTAGAAAAGAGGAAGGTTTGGCGGGGGGAACAACATTACCTGGCTTCCTGCTCAGTGCATGGCAGTTTATATGCAAATTTCAGAAATCATGACATCAAGTGAAACTTGCAGCCTTGCAACCCGTAAAGGGCAACAAGACAATGCTAAACTATGAGTGCCAGGGATCTGTGAATGTTTATTAGTTGTACTGTTTTACTTGGTTTCCGTATGTATTTGTAGTGCCAAGAAGAGAAGGTGGTTTTATTGCGCTATCTTTCCTAAGCTCAATATAAGGGGGTTGAGATTTCCACCTGATACAGCTTCCTGCTTTTTGAAATAAATAATTACTTAGAACCTGAAAAGGACAGGCATGTACATGTGGGGATGATGAAATGTACCTACCCCAAGCTCAACCTTGCAATTTGGTCTCCAGATGCTACTGTCATTCATGATGGCCATGAAGAAAAGATGGAAAATGGTCAAACACCACCTGATGGCTTCTTGTCAAAATCTGTTCCGCCAGAGCTTGTGCATATGGCAGGAGATGGTATTTCAGCCAACAAATTGGATTCTTTGTCAAATGACTTAATGTGTCTCAGGAAAGATGGACTGATTCACAAACCTTGTAGTAATGCTCTTGTAGGTGGAACTGTAAACTGCAATCTCTCTGTAGATGACCAAAAAGTCATACCAACGTCTTCTTTGGGAACTGCACTGAATACATTGCAAATAACTCCTGCTATGGCACAGGGAATCAATGCCGATATAAAACATCAGTTAATGAAGGAAGTTCGAAAGTTTGGACGAAGTAAGTAGTGAAAGAACATCTATCAATAAAACAATGGGAGTCAGTTTCATTCTATGATTTAGAATGCATTTAAGCTTTCTCTTCAGGCGCATTTTTAGCAGAATTGGCTTTTCCACTTTAAAGTGTTTTCTCTTTCCTTTGACTTGAAAAAGAACCAGTGCAGCTTTTTTTTTTTTCCTTTTTTGGTTTTCTTATTTAATGTATTAGTTACCTATTGCTACTGTTCCAAATTACCACAACCTTCATGACTTAAAACATTACAAATTGAATTCAGAATTCTGAAATCATTTTCACTGGGGTAAAATCAAGGTGTTGGCAGGCCAGCATTCTTTCTGTAGGCTCTAAGAAAGAATCCGTTTCCTTGACTTTTTTTAGCTTCTGGTGGATGCCTGAGTTCCTTGGCCCATGACCCCTTCCTCCATCTCCCAGACAGCAGTGTACCAACTTCTCTTCTCTCTGACATCTGCTCCCATCCTTACATTTTCTCTCTCTTACCCTAACTCCACTCTCTTCTCTTATACGGACATATGTGATTATATCTGGCCCACATGGAGAGTTCTGGATAATCTCCCCATATCATTATCATTTACTTAGTTATATCTGAAAATTGCCTTTTGCCATATAAGATAACATATTAACATGTTCCAGGGTTAAGGACATGGACAAGTTTAGGGAGCTGATATTCAGCCTACCACACTCGGTTGCTATTCACAAGTGTTTTTGTAGCAGGTATGTGTAGATATCTTGATTTAGGTGTTTAAAATACAAACTATATTTCACTTTCCAGCCCATGATGAATAGCTACTGAGGATACCTAAAGACTGAGTAGTATTTCTTGTTCATATTTTTAGAAACACTGACAAATTTTTAAAATATCTTTAGAATATGAAAGAATCTTCATTTTGCTTGAAGAAGTACAAGGATCTCTGGAGGTCAAGAAACAATTTGTCGAATTTACCATCAAGGAAGCAGCAAGGTGGGTGTAAAGAGGAACTCTTCATTTCTTTTTTCGTAAGCAAGAGAGCCTCTCCCAGAACAGTGGGAGGAACAGGCACTACCTTGCTTTTCACAAAGCCTGGCCTTCACTCATAGTTCATGCTGGCTCCACATATATTAGGTTGATGTTATCTGAATCTCACTCATTCATCCAAGTCCACAGGGGACTTCCAGGCTCACCATAATCTGAGGTTGGCTTGGGCCCTTAATTGACACTGTTGGTGTTTGCTAAACCACATATTTTCATGTGGATGCATTCGATAGTCCCATGTAGATTTTAAGCTCTTCTTTCTATACCCCATATTTACTTGCATGTCATTTTATTTTATTTTTTTTTTAAGATTTATTTATTTCTCCCCCCCTCATTGTTTTGTGCTTGCTGTGTGCTCTCTGTGTGTTCTTCTGTGTCTGCTTGTCTTCTCCTTAGGCAGCACCAGGAACTGATCCTGGGACCTTCCAGAGTGGAGAGAGGCTGCTCAATCTTGCGCCACCTCAGCTCCCTGGTCTGCTGTGTCTCTTATTGTCTCTCTTCTGTGTCTCTTTTTGTTGTGTCATCTTGCTGCGTCAGCACTCCTGCGTGGGCCAGCACTCCTGTGTGGGCCAGCCCTCTGTGTGGGCCAGCTCTCCACTCAGGCCAGCTCGTTTTTCACCAGGAGGCCCTGGGAATCGAACTCTGGACCTCCTATATGGTAGATGGGAGCCCAATCGCTTGAGCCACATGTGCTTCACCTTACACATCATTTTAAATTAAATTAAAAGTCTTTTAAAATTCAATTTCATTAAAAAAAACTTAATTGCAGTAACATATATACAACTCAAAATCTACCATTTTAACCACTTTCCAGTGTACAATTCAGTGGTATTAATTACAGTCACAATATTGTATGACCACCAACATCCATTACCAAAACTTTTTCATCACCTAAAACAGAAAGTTTGCACTTGTCAAACAATAAGTCCTCCTCCCCACCCCCATCCCCTGATAACCTGTAATCTACTATTGGTCTCTATGAATTTGCTTATTCTAAGAATGTCATATAAGCAAGATTATGCAATATTTGACTTTTTGTGTCAAGCTTATTTCTCTCAACATGAAGTCTTCAAGGTTCATCCATGTTGTGACATGCATCAGAACTTCATTCCTTTTTATGGCTGGATAATATTCCATTGTGTGTATATACCACATATTTTTATCCACTCATCTATTGATGAATACTTGGGTTGCTTCTATCTTTTGGCAATTGTGAATAATGCCACTTTAAACATCGGTGTGCAAATATCTGCTCAAGTTCCTGTTTTCAATTCTTTTCAGTATATACCTAGAAGTGGGATTGCCTGGTCATAGGATAATTCTATACTTAACTTTATGAGGAGCTGCCAAACTTATTTCCACAGTGGCTTCAACATTTAAATTCCACCAACAATGTATAAGGGTTGCAATTTCTATGTATCTCTTGCCAATATTTGTTATTTATTATTTTTTAATAATAGTGATCCTAATGAGGGTGAAGTGGTATCTCATTGTGCTTTTGATTTGAAATTCCCAGATGACTAATGATATTAAGCATCTTTTCATGTGCTTATTGTCCATTTGTTTATCTTCTTTGGAAAATGTCTATTCAAGTCCTTTGCTCATTTTAAAATTGGGTTAGTAGTCTTTTGTTACTGAGTTGGTTATAGCACTCCTTTATATGTTCTGGATATTACACTCTTATCAGATATATGGTTAGCAATTAGTTTCTCCCACTGTGTAGGTTGTCTTTTCATTTTCTTGATAATGTCCTTTGATGTACAAAAGATTTAAATTTTGATGAAATCCATTTTATCTGTTTTTTTGTTGTTGTTGCTCATGTTTTTGTTATCATATCTACAAAATCACTAACAAATTCATGGTTATGAAGGTTCCCCCTATGTTTTCTTCTATGAATTTATGGTCCTTGATCCATTTAATTTTTGTATATGGTGTGAAGTATGGTCCAATTTCATTCTTTTGCATGTGGATATCCCGTATTCCCAGCACCATTTGTTGAAGAGACTGTTCTTTCCCCAGTCAGTGTATTTGGCACCCTTAATGAAAATCAATTGGCCATAGATGTGAGGGCTTTTCTCTGAACTACTAATTCTATTCCATTGATCAATGTTTATCTTTATGCCAATACCACACTGTTTTGATTACTGTGGCTTTGTAGTAAGTTTTGAAATTGGGAAGTGTGAGACCTCCAGCTTTGTTCTTTTGCAATATTGATTTGGCTATTTAAGGCCCCTTGCAATTCTATATGAATTTGAGGGTCAGCTTTTGCATTTACTTTATGCATAAAAGGCTGCTGAGATTTTGATAAGAATTACGTTGAATCTGTACACTGCTTTGGGTAGTACTGACATCTTAACAATATTGTCTTCCTATCCATGGACACAGGATGTCTTGCCATTTATTTAGGTCTTTAATTTCTTTCAGCAGTTTCATAGTTTTCAGTGTCCAGTTCCTTTACTTCCTTGGTTAAATTTATTACTAAGGGTAATGCAGGTACTAATTTGATATTCCAGAAAAACCACATGGAAGCCCAGTGACGGTCATGCCTTTATTACTTACAAACATAACCAGAACCCTGTGGCGGCAGGCTGGGGGGTGGCGGTGCTCAACCTATTTACAGGATCTGGCGACCGCCGGGCGGGAGGTACAGCGTCGTGCTCCACGCCCACCTAACAGACATGGTCAGCTTTCATAAGGTTACAAACAGTGGGACTAGTTAACAATTACCAGACCTCCTGATTATTATCGCAGGTGTTCCTTCCCTGCTTACCTCCAAACCCCCTGTTTATGAGGGTCAGGTGGCTGGCCAGACCAACCCATCCTCATTCCAGGGCCTTGGGTTCACGGAAAGGGCATTCCGTCTTCATTTACCCTACACTAAGTATTTTGTTCTTAGTGGGAATGCAATTGTTTTAATTTCCATTTTGGAATGTTCTTTGCTGGTATATAGAAATGCAGCTGATTTTTTGGGTGTTAATTTTGTAGCCCACCACTTTGCTGAAGTCATTTATTAGCTCTATTAGTTTTCTTGTGAATTCTTTGGATTTTCTATATAAAGGATCATGGCATCTGCAAATAGAGATAACTTTACTTCTTCCTTTCCAATTTGAATGCCTTTTATTTTTTTCTTGCCTAATTTCTCTGGCTAGACCTTTCAGTACAATGTTGAATAACAGTGTGACAGTGGGCATCCTTGTCTTGCTCCAGACCTCAGAGGGAAGGTTTTCAGTCTTTCACCATTGACTATAATGTTAGCTGTGCATTTTTCATATATGTTCTTTATCATGTTGAGGAAGTTATTTAGATATCTTTTGGTTAATTAAATGTTTCTTTACTTTCAGGTTTAAAAGACGAGTCTTAATTCAGTACCTTGAGAAGTTACTAGAAAAAATAAATTCCCACTATCTTCTCAACAAAGTTAATCACATCAACAACAGATCATCATGTTATCGCAAAGACCAATGAGAACCAAGAACAAGTTTTCTGTGCTGTAGAATACAACAGCATAGATATTGCTGAAACTTCCTAGAATGTGACAGGCAAGGGAAATGCTTTCCAGAGGCTAAGAAAAAGCTGTGAAGCCTCTTTAATTTTATGATTCTCCGTCAGTAAAACCTGGGCTTTTGCCCTAAGAGTTTCCTTTGAAAGTACAGTTTGTTGTTGTTTTTGTTTATTTTTCCACCTGAGGAGGCTAAATTATTAATTCAGCAGTCTAAATTCAGTACAAATTGCTGCCCCTGCCGCAAGTGATAAGGTCACTCATCTGAACTTTGCCGTTCTTGGCATTCCCAGAGTGATTAGGGCCACCTGTAAGTGGAGTACTCCTAATGCTCTTAGTCTATCCTTTAGAAAGATAAGGTGTACAGGATCTAACTGGTTATCTTCTGCGTGCTGAATAAAGTTTTCAACAATTTCTAGTTGTGCCTTTTAAACCATGCAAGATTCAGTATAGTTTGAATCAATGAGCAAGGAAGCTGCTATTTGGGTTTTATTGAACAATAAAGGCATCCCTATAATTTATTTCTCTGCAGGAGGGGGCAGGTGCAGTCACTAAACAATCTACCTCCAACTTCTTTCTGTATTTTCTAGAGACATTACAAACTGCACCTGACACTGCCCCAACCCTGACATCTCTTCTTTTTATTGCATATGATGAGGGCAGAAAGTCTTCAGGTGGACTTGCACATTCTATTCTTTGGAAGCACTAAAAGAAAAACAAACTAATGTGTATTTTTCCTTTAATGTTTATACAAAGGTTTATATGGAGCAGTATTGATATGTTTTTATTAATTTGCAAAAATTTAAGTGTACAAACAAGATTTTGACTTTGCATATATAAAATAAATCATTTTATTGATTTTTACAAGTTCATCAATTCTGAAGAAATTTCTAGTTATGTCTTTCTCATGATTCATTATTCCTTCCAGGAAAAATAATGCATGTTTATTTTTTAAAATTAAGATATGAACTTATGGATTTAAACTTCAAAACATCATTCACAGAACAGAATCATATCAGTGAAAACAGTATAGTAGGTAACTGTGGGGGCCCATCCCTCCCCAGAAGCACTGAAAAAAACTGGCAAAAACTGTCAGAAGCAACTTCATCAGAACTCTGAAAAACAGTCAAAGGTTTACAGAAACGAAGCAAACACTGAATCAAGAGAAAGGTAATTGAAATACAACAAGAAAGTCTTATGGCATTTTAACTTACCCTTGCCCCAACCCCATGCCTGGCATGGCAGCAGTCTGGAAGATGGCAGCCTGCATTCCTAAACTGGGTTCTTGGTTCACGAGGAAGCACAGCAGACTTTATGTTTGCCTTTTTGACTTGGGCTTGCCTTTGTTTCACCTCTCTTGGAACTCTCTTAGGGAAGAGAAGCAGTTATGTGTAAGATGTCCCTCAGAAACATTGAAAGGTATGTGAACACATTGCTGCAGCCTAAGGCATAATAGTGGGCAAAACAATAGACATGCCACAAATCTAGGAGGAAAACCTGGAGAAGTGAGATGCTTTGAGGAATAAGGGCTTTGAAAAGCTCCCGTGTATATTGGGAAATCAGGAAAGCTGCTCACATGACTGGGGAAAGACTTATACAAAGAAGAGATCACGGAGGATCGTAAGCTTTCACCTCTGACTGATCTTTTAGGCCCAGCACAAGCTCTAAGTGAAAGCTGAGCCAGAATTGTAAATGGCTGGCTAAGTATTGGAGGAGTGCTCCAACTGAGAGCCAATATATAAAGACTGAGAGTAAGTTTTTTCTCTCCAACTACTTAAGGAAAGTTCTGTTAAGCCACTAGCTGACCACCAAAGTAAAAGAACATAGACTTCAGATAACACAAACAACAAAAAACATGGTCTCTTCAAAGAGAGTTTAGAAAGTCACTAAACAACTACAATCTACGGCAAACAGCAAACAAATCCTGGGGTAGGAGAATAGTAATTTTCAGAGTTACATCATAATATTAAAAATATTATTCAGAAAGTTCTCAAGAAAAAAATACAAGGTATGCAAAGAAATAAGAAAGTGTGCCCCATTCATAGGAAAAAGAAATTGACAGAAACTGGGGGATAAGAAAATACTTCAAGACAAATGTAAATGAAAACAGTCTATCAAAACTTACAGGATGCACCCTTCCCCACACATTCCGCCCCCACCGACACCCTGCCCCAGTGTCCCTCCCCTGCCAGTTGCCAGAACACTCCCACAATTGTATTCTCAACCACAGTCCTCTACCTCCCCAGAGTTCACCTGTTCCTTCCTCCAGCCCTCCCCCCCAGCTCTATGGATAGCCCCACTCACCCCCCAAACCTGCTCACCCTCACACTCCAGCATCATTGACCCCACTCACATTGCTGCACCACCATCACCCCCATCCACTGCCAAACCTCCCCCATCCACATTATCATAGATTCTACACAGATTAAGCATTGGCTATCCACTCTACTGGCTTTTTATCTCCTGGTAACCTATCTTCCATATCTACCTCTGTGAGTCTGCTCACACTCCTTAGTTCATATCAGTGAGGTCATGCAATATTTGCCCTTTAGTGACTGGTTTACTTGACTCAACATAAAGTCTTCGAGATTCATCCATGTTGTCGCATGTATCAATATGTCATTCCTTCTTATAGCTGAGTAATATTCCATACTATGTATATACCATATTTTGTTTATCCATTCATCTGTTGATGGACACTTAGGTTGCTTCCAACTTTTGGCAATTGTGAATAATGCCACAGTGAACATTGGTGTGCATATATCTGTTTGCATATCTGTTTTCAATTCTTCTGGGTATATTCCTAGTAGTGGGATTGCCTGATAATATGGCAATTCTATACTTAGCTTCCTGAGGAACTGCCAAACCATCCTCCACAGTGGCTGCATCATTCTACATTTGCACCAGAAGTGGATGACTGTTCCTATTCCTCCACATCCTCTCCAACACTTGTCACTTCCCCCTTTTTTTTTTATAATAACAGCCAGCTAATAGGTGTGCATCTGGGGCATGCCTCTATGGAATATGAATGTGTTCATGTGGTCATAGGGTGTTATCTCAGTGGATGAGACCCACACAATAACCAACAAAATATTAAATTCTCATCCTGGGGAATCTTGCTACATTTGCTAATAGAGGAGTGGCAAGAATCTCTTGAGTACATAGTGCCTAATAAAAGAAAACAGACCAATATGCCAAGCCCTTGGTATCAATGCTTGTACTTATGAACCTTATTCTTGCAAAATTTAAACTTAG
>JAQZBX010112797.1:0-10161 GCA_029593785.1 Cabassous unicinctus | reverse complement strand
GGAAATTATTTTGTATAATCTCAATCTTTCTGATTTCATTGAGAGTTGTTCTGTGACCTAGCATGTGGTCTATCTTGGTGTATGAGCCATGTGCAATTGAGAAGAATGTATATCCCGCTGTATTTGGGTGTAGCATTCTGTTTATGTCTATTAGGTCCATCTCCTCTAATGTATTATTCAGTGTCTTTGTTTCTTTAGTGATTCTCTGTCTAGATGTTCTGTCTAATGGTGATAATGTTGTATTAAAGTCCCCCACTATAATTGTAGATGCATTTATGTCTCAAATTAGTATTTCTGGTGTTTGCATTATGTATTTTGAGATGCACTGATTAGATGCATAAATATTTATGATTTTTCTTTCTTCTGAAAGATTACCCCTTTTACTAATATATAGTGTCCATCTTTATCTCTTACAAAAGTTTTGCATTTAAAGACTATTTTCTCTGATATTAGGATAGCTACTCCAGCCCTTTTTTGGTTAGTGTTTGCTAGTAAAATTGATTTCCAACCATTCATTTTCAGCCTCCTTGAATCCCTGGGTCTAAGGTAGGTTTCATGTAGACAGCATATAGATGGATCATATTTAGTTATCCATTCTGCCAATCTGTGTCTCTTGACTGGTGAGTTTAATACATTAACATTCAGTGTTATCACTCTCAATGAATTTGTTACATCAGCCATGTTTTCTTTGGGTTTATGTATGTCATATATATTTTTTTTATTTCTCTTTTTGCCTTTATGGTTTTTCTTACACTCTCCTCCAACTCTCTTTTTCCTATTTTTCCTTTCATCCTGTAGAACTTCCTTTCATATTTCTTGCAGTGCAGGTTTCTTATCGGCATACTCTCTTAATTTCTGTTTGTGAATATTTTGAACTCTCCATCATTTTGAATGCAAGCTTTGTTGGATAGAAAATTCATGGATGGAAATTTTTCTCTTTCAGTAGCTTGACTATGTCATACCACTGTCTTCTTGCCTCCATGGTTTCATATGAGAAATCAGCACTTAATTTTATTGTGCTCCCCTTGTATGTGATGGTTTTGTTTTCTCTTCCTGCCTTGAGTATTTTCTCATTGTCTTGAGCATTAGACATTTTGGTAATTATATGTCTTGGAGTAGGCCAGTTGGGATTTATACTGTTTGGGGTGTGCTTTGCTTTCTGGACATGTACGTCCATCTTCCCCAATATGGTTGGGACGTTTTCTGCCATTATTTCCTTCAAAACTCCTTCTGTTCCCTTTCCCTTCTCGTCTCCTTCTGGGATGCCTATAGTGCATATATTTGTGCTGTTTGTGTTGTCGGTTAAATCCCTAAGTCTCTGCTCGATTTTTTCTATCTTTTTATCTATCTGTTCTACTCTCTGTTTGACTGCAGATGTACTGTCTTCCACATCACTAATTCTTTCTTCTGCCTCTTCAAATCTACTTTTTTTGTGATTCCAGTGTCTTTTTGAATTCTTGGATTGTGCCACTCATCACCATCATATCCATTATCTTTTTATGTTAGTGTACAATTTCTTCAGTATGTTCTCCCAGTGTCTTCTTAATATCCTTAATCTCTTCATTCACTTCAATTAATTGGACCATTATGTTTGTTTGGACAGCTTTGATTAGTTGTTCAATGTTCTACATCTTTTCCTGGTTTTTAGTTTGTTCATTGGACTGGTCCATGTCTTTCTGTTTCTCAGTATGGTTTGTAATTTTTTGTTGTCCTCTTGTCATCATTTGACCTTGGTGGGTTTATTCAATGGATTAGTTCTCTCTCAGCTTTAGAGTTTTATTTAGCTGGTGTTTCTGTGTATGTGTTAATTTTTCTCTTAAACATTTTGTTCTTCTTGTTCTACATCCTTTCCATTTTCTATGTTCACTTGAAGGAAAAAGATTAGGGCCATAGGAATCAAAAGAGGTTATAAAGAAAAAAGGATAATAGTAATATTGGTTAAAGATAGAATAGGGGCCATATAAGACTTTGTTAAATGAATATTTAACTCATGTAGGCAGTGTAAAGTAATAGGGAAAAAAAGGGGGAGTACCTACAATGGAATGGGAAACCAAATATAGGAAAATACACAGAATGATTTAAAAGGCCAGATTGATGAGGAGAGAGAAAAAGAGTAAAGAATGGGCTGAAAGGAAAATGTTAATAATAATTTTAAAAAAAACAGCAACTGAAAAGACAAGATAGAAATCAAAACCCATGAAGTTGAGGACTAATGAAAAAAGGTGGAATGTAAGAATCACAACATAAAGCAGAAGATAGAAAGATGAAGGAAGGAAAAGTGAAATCGCTGTTAGACAAAATCAATATACACTGAAAATGGGAAATCAAGGAAGAAGATGCACAGCAAAGAAGAATCAAGCTAGGAGCACCTAATTTAAAAAAAATGGGTGGGGGAGGAAAGAGGAAAGAAAAGCAAGAAACAAATAAAGAAACAAAGGAAAAACTAACAAACACTCAAGCAAGCAGTCAAACAAAGCTAAGGAAGAACAGCGTTCCTTCTTGGGCCCTTGTGGAGCCTCTCAGTCTGCCTGTTTTCATCAAACAGTTACACTGTAGGCTTCTCTCTGCAGAGTTTGAGGCAGATTTTAGTGAGTGAACTAAGTTAAAAAAAATTGTTTTTAGTAGTCTTTTTTTGAGAAATAAGGGACCCAAAAGAAGGCCTCTTCTAGATCACTCCCTCCACTGAGGGGACCATAATTAGGCTTGTGGAACCTTATCAAACACTTCCTACTGCCTCAACCCCCCAGGGGAGCTGAAACTCTGATACTCTTCAGTGCAGAATTATAAAATTTTCTGACTCCCCCCTTTCCCTAGACAAGCTTCCTTATCCCAGTGCAGCTAAGTAAATCAGGCTTCCTCAGCAGATTCACCTCTCCCCTCAGCCCAGCACCACTTCAAGCCAACTGGTGTGCTCCCCAAAGCTGCAAGGGGGTCCAGGCAACCAAACCCACAGAAGGAAATCCCCTCTCCATCTTCTAGCAGAACCCTCCCACTCTTGGAGAATGATCCCTCTCACCAGGTTGCTGGCAGAAGTCAGGGCTCACCCTAGCCCTTTGCCCTGATGGTGGGACTTAGCTGTCCATGTCCGTGATTTGCAGCTCAGGAAAAACTCATGGTTTTATCTTAAGCAATCCACCTCCTTGTCCAGCTCCCTCCAGATTGATGTCACTAAGACTCTCCCTCCGTGGGCTCCCAGAACAGCCCACTTGGGCAGGATCCTGTCCCCAATCAACCGTCCTCTTCGAGAGAGATGGTGAGTGCCCACCTAAACTGATACCATCTTGCCCCCACTTTTCTCCATTTTCTTCTCCTTCTGGGGCACTGGTAATGTTATGTTTTTGCATTTCACATTGCCATTCAATTCCCTGAGACCCTATTCCATTTTTTTCCATTTTCTTCTCTTTCTGTTCCCCTGTCTTTTGCAGTTCAGATGCTCTGTGTTTGAGCAATTGAAATCTGCTCTTATGTGCCTCTAATATATTTTTAATCTCACCCATCGTGTCTTTCATTCCTATAAGGTCTGTTAATTTTCTTTGCAGACTCTCAAATTGTTCTTTATGCTCACCCAGTGTCTTCTTAATATCCTTTATCTCTTTAGTCATATTTTCTTTAAATTCTTTGATGTGATTTATGAGAATTATATGATTATCATTGATTAATTGTCTTAAATCTTGAATCTCTTCAGGATATTTGGTTTGTTACTTTGGCTGGGCTATCTCTTCCTGTTTCCTTATATGGATTATAATTTTGACTGATGTCTAGGCATCTCACATGTTGGTGAATTTACTCTGTGAATTTTCTCTCATTGGCCTATTATTATTTTTTTACAGCTCTTCTTTGATATTTGCTCTAACTTATCCTATCTTTAAATTTGCCCAGGTTAAGTTATCAAAATCTTGCCAGGAACTCACAACTGGGGCACAGACTTTCTTCCAGGGCTCGGGTAAAGACAGCTCTAAAAGCAGTTTCTGTCCACATAATTTCCAGACCCACAAGAAGATGGAGATCATTGGTGATTCTTTTCTTTGAGGTGTATCTCTCTTTGTTTTCCTTTGTTTTCATCTGGCCAGGGCCAGGACTCAATGTGGGCTCTGCTGCCTGAAGTCACTGAAGAAAAAGCCACCTGACTGCCCCTCCCTTTTCCTTGTAACAGCTCACTGTGAAGAAGACTACTATCACTTTCTCAGCTGCAATATGCCAGGGGTTTTACATTCACTGAAAATCTGAGATAGGGGAGGGCTGGCTGGGAGGTTTATTAACTCACAGTTTGTTGTTTCAGCTTCTTCATCTTTCTGTCCCTCACCTTCCTGGGAGATGTGAAGAACTGTCTTGGTCTGCTGATCCCCAAAGCAGATCCCTTGGGCAGCTTTTGGCTCTTTCTCCAATGTTTTTGTGAGACAACTGAGTCTTATCTGTCTAATCTGATGCCATCTTCCCACAATCCTCTGGTATTTTCTGTTTTCTTGGTTTCTAATAGAAGAAATGCTTGCCTATCACTATTCTGAAAGGAATGTTGCATTAAAGGTAATAAAAAAGGATGTTATGGAATCTTAATACCTTTACCATTCTGTTTTTACCACTATTATCTAGGTAATGTGATTTAAAGTCCAGAAATGAGAGTCATCCAACTTTGCTCTTCTTTTTTAAGATGTTTCTGGCTATTTAAGGCCCCTTACCCTTCCAAATGAATTTGATAGTGGTGTTTTCCATTTCATTAAAAAATGCCCATGGAAATTTTACTGGGATTTCATTGAATCTGTATATCAATTTTGGTAGAACTGACACCTTTGCAATATTTAGTTTTCCAATCTATGTTCTTCCATTTATTTAGGTTTTTTAAATTTTCTTTTAGCAAGGCATTCTAGTTTTCTGAATACAAATGCTTAGGGCTTACTTTCTCCCTTGCTGGTTTGTAGTAGAATGTAGTTGGTGCTGTAAGGTCTCAAGGTTAATGCTACATACATTGCCCCAGGAACTGATGAAGCTTCCTCACCTTCACCCTCTGCCAGGGGTAGGTACAGAGTTGCAGCTGTGTGTAGTAATCCAGGCTGTGCAGGCCAAGCCTGTCTGTAGTTGCCTGGATAAACTGATGAAACTTCACAACCCTTTGCCCCTGCCTGGGACTGTGATGGAGCTGCATGGGTGAGCAGTAATCTAAGCTAGCCATGTGGGTCAAAACTTATCAATTACCCTGTTAAACTGATGTAGCACTGATACCCCTCCTCTCATGTCAGGGGTGGGACTGGCCCTCCAGAGTACCCAGCAATTTAATCTGTGTGAGCCAAAAGCACCTGCAGTTGCCCAGAGAGGCTGAGGAAACACAGCTCCTTTCCTTCATGTTGGGGGATGAGGTGGAACCACAGGCACCAAACAGTCTAATCTGTGCCAGCCAAATATGTCTACCATTGCCCAGAGAGGCTCAGGAAACACCAGTTCCCTCCTATCCTATTGTTCCCAGAGAGGCTGAGGAAACACAGCTCCCCTCTTATTCTATTGGCTTGCAAGGATGGAGCCCCAGGTGTCCTACTATTCAGGCTGTGTCAGCTGAAAGCACCTGAGCTTCCCTGAAGACACTGATGCAGGACTCCACAGATTCATCCCTGCTTCAGGTAAGGCTGAAGCTTAGGCTAGATCTGCAACCCAGTCTGGGTGGAAATAAGCCAGTCCATACCTTCCCTGTGACTTTCAATGAGCTATTTTTTCCCTCATGATGGAAACAGAGTTAAAATGATGGTTACTGGCCTCTTTCCAACTTAGACATGTTCAAACTTTAGCAACTCTTAGGATTATACTTTAGCTAGCTGAATTTACTAATCAGTAACTGAAGTCAGTGTCTGACCATCTCCTCCTCCTCCATTTTGAGGAAATGAAGCTTCCAACTCCAGCCACAGAAAAGTTCCTGAGGCAATTTGCACTGCCATTAATCAGCACTGGCCTCCATGCCGTGGAGTGCTCTACTCATGAATCCCCACTCCTTCCATTCTTTCAAGGATGTTGTGTAATGCCCCTCTGGTCTCCTGGGCCCCTCAAAAAGTGTTTTAAAGAGATTTGGGTGATTACTAATTGTTCTGTAGGGTGAGCTGACTCTTGGATCTCCTTACTCTCCTGCCATCTTGCCACACTTCTCTTGCCCAGCATATTATTATAAATTTTTTATCATTCTCAACATCATTAATTCCCAAATCAAAATTCTAGTCCTTGGTCTACAATACACTAGGTTTTATACTATTCTTCCATTGAATTTGCTATTGCTAATGTAAACAATAATCTTTTAATTTGTCCTTTGGTTCCATGAAGTTAAGTACTACAATAATTTAGAATAAGGTACACAGGAGACATCTTTTACTTTCAAAATTGTTTCAATTCTTGATAATTGATTTCCTTTATAAGTTCACTCTTTATGCAAATAAGATAAGATGGAGGGAGAAATTAAGAAAGAAGGGGTGAAGGGGAGTGAAGATGGAGGAGATTTAAAAGAAGTAGAGGAAAACTAAGGGAAGTTTATAAAGAAAAGAAGTAGGAGGAGAAATAATTCAATAGACAAGACCAGATTTTGCCAAATTAGTTGATTATATAAAATATATCAATGCACAACTATGACATTGTTGATAGATTTGCTTTTTTTCCCTATAAAATAATGCACATAGCAAACATTTTTGATGTTTCTCAACATAAATTCTCTTGGTAATTTAAATCAGATGAGATTTTACCTTTAGAATTTATTTTAAATTATTCTGCATCTTGGTAGTTATGGAGCTAAAGCTTATAACTATTAAATGCAAACAGAAAACTGAAAACATGCATGGGATTCAGTTTAATTAAAAGTGGGCATTATAAATGTAAAATAAGTAAATTCCAGATTCTATATATGGCTGCAGCAGCAATCAGTGTGAAAATGCAAATCAGCCAATGCAGTATTCTGATAATCTCTCTTTGTCATAAATGGAGTTGAGTTTCAATTTGCAAGTTTTCTTTTAATATGGATTGTATGTTTCTTATATCATGCAAACAAATAACGTATTGAGGTTTTCAGATTCAATAAAATGCAAATGATTGTCATTCAGGAGAGATAAAGAACCAGTATTAAGGAGAATGCTGATTTTTTTAGTGTCTTTCTCACTGGGAGCTCATGATTTCATGAACCAGAGAAGCTCTGTATGCTTCTTTGGACCCAAATAGAGGTAGTGATCAAACTATTGATTCAAAGGTTATTTTAAAAAACAAGGGAGAATGGGAGTGCGCAGATAGAACACTTACATTAAATTTTACTTGACCTTCTAGAACTAAGTCCCTGCTTACAGTATCTTATTCATATTGTCTGTTATTGACCGATGTTTGCTCTCTTTAAAAAGTTAAAATTTTAAAGTAGATTTTAACCTGGTTATATGGTCAATATCTTTATTAAACAAGATTTAATGAACACTTTCTCTTTGAAAATTTATAAGCCCAGTGCAAATTTCAAAGATGTATAAAAGTTTCATTTTACTCTGAATAAATTTAAGGCTTCATTAAGGAAGGCTATACAGCTTCTGTTTTATTGAAAGACAAATATGTGCCACAGTACATTTGCAAGCATAATGTTACAAGATTACAGATGACTTAACAGCAAATTCCACCTGATGGAAGGATGGAACAAATATTGGAGGACATGACAATTGAATTAGACTGTGAATTACTGTATTGACAGATAGCAACATAGTAAACATTGAGGGAGGGAGTGGAGGATGCACTGCAAGCAAACATTTGGACAAATGTGTGAATTTTTGATAGACATTCATCTGTGCTAGAACTAGAATAGAAGTTGTCTGAAACTTTTATATTCAGAGCAGGTGCAGTTCTCTGTCAAGACCATGTTTTTGTGAAATGAAGGAGCGAGAACAGAAACCAGGGAAATAAGGTGGTAGTTTTACAAGAGTTCAGGTAAAAGTCTGGATTAGAGAGAGATGGGAATGAAGCAAGGAACTCTATCAAAGTCATCACCAAGGTTCTTTGTGGCTGAGTATATTTGGGGGATGAGGTACAATAAGAAGATAAATATGTGTCCAAAATGTTTGAGTAATTTGATTCTATTATCAAGTGAGAAACCAAAATAAGAAATTGACTCCTTCAGTCATTCAACAAACATTAACTCATATTCATTTTGTCCTAGGGTTTCTGGAGAAGCTACTGTTGAATTTGTATATTTTTGTGTGTGTATATATATATATATATATATATATACACACACATACATGAGATATGTGGAGTTAATATCTATGTGTTATAAGAATCTACAGTATGTTTATCATTATCCCAGAGATCTGGAGCTGTGTGAAACATCTTTAACCATTTCACATACACACATATGTGAGGAATAACTTCCACCTGTAAAAGTGAAGCCCTTACTAAAATATCCGTGTATGGTGGCATTTTTCAATATATAATGAAGGAAACAATGTAGGAAATGGGAGAGATCCCAAGCCACATATTCTGATTTCATAATATCTGGGACCAACTCTGGACCTAATACCATAATTAAATGGAAATTTTCTGCAGTTTAAGACAACTTTGTTTTTTTTTGTTGTTGTTGTTCTTTTTGCAATTTCACAATTTGTTGGAAAACTGTAAAAGGAAAGACATTTATAGTATCACCACAGTAAAGTTGAAAACATAGAGTATGATTTAGGGACCTAGAGGTATGCACATATGAAGAATTAGATGTAAAATTTCTAAAATTGTAATGATTCCTTTAGCCATGTCTAAAACCAGAAATGGCTTCTAGGCAATTTGGGCATGCAGGCTAAGAATGGGGACATACTGCTATAATCTAGAATGCCAATTGACATCTGGGATAGCTTTTGGAGAATAGCATAACTGGGCACACTGGACAATGTTAGCAACCCTTGCTATGTAACAAGTTGCTCTTGAAATATATTTAAATTACCTCACTGTAGAAGCTTATATATTATCTATTTTCCACAGGTGGAAGAGAACCAAATAGAAAATATCTTCACTACTACTTTGTGACCTTGCTGGAATATGGGAACCTTGGAGAAGTTGGGATTATTTATTTCTTTTTATGTGGTCACAATGTTTGGTAACCTGCTGCTTATATTTCCTGTCCAGACAAGCCCACATGTACATATACCAATGTATTTTTTCTGCCCATTTATCATGTGTAGATATGAGATACATGAGCAGCTTTGCCCCACCAACTTCTTTGGCAGGTCTTGACTGGCAGCATCACAATGTCCTTTACCAACTGTGTGGTACAAATTTTTGTTGTTGGTGCCCTGTTCACTTTAGAGTGTTTCCTCCTGGCTGTTAGGTCTTATAGTCACTATTTGGACATTGGTTGGCTCCTTAGATATGCATTACTTATGTACAGCAGGACCTGTGTGAAATTGGCAGTTGGGTCATGGATTGGTGGTTTTTCTTCATAAAGACTGTGTTAAATTTGCTTGCCATATTGACTTTCTGTGGTCCTCATATCATTGACCATTTCTTTTGTGACTTCTTCCCACTGGTGAAGCTCTCCTGCACAGACACTACAATGATGGAGAATTGGCCTTTGTTTCAGCATTTCTATCACTGTCTCCCTTCCTCTGGACCTTATTGCATTTTTATTTTATTCTTGCTTCCATTTTAAGGATTTCTTCCTCTATAGGGAAGTACAGAGCCTTTTCCACCTGCTCATCCCACTTGAATGTTGTGAGTGTGTTTTATGGTAGGTACCCTGGTTATGGTATACATGACAACAGAATCAGACATGACACTCAATCTGAACAAGATTTCCTCACTTCTTTACACTGTCTTCACACCCCTTCTTAATACTTTAGTTTATGGTTTACAAAATGAAAATATGCAAAGTATTCTAAAGAAAGGAACAAAACACCATTGTTCATGGGGCAAGCAGGATTAGGAAAGAGTGTGGTCTACAGTTAGGATTTTTTTTTTAATGGATACATATAAATTTTTTTTGAATCAAACAATATACTACACAATATATTTGGTTCATAGTAATGCATTCATACAGTATTTGTCCATTTGGGTCTGGCTTGCTTTGCTCAACATAATGTCCTCCAGGCTCATCCATATTGTCATATGCTTTATGACATCATTTCTTCTTACAGCTGCATAATAGTCCATTGTGTGACTAGACCACAGTTTGTTTATACATTC
>JAQZBX010112796.1:0-10149 GCA_029593785.1 Cabassous unicinctus | reverse complement strand
TTTGAACCCTACCCCTGTCTCTTCACTACCTCTGTAACTTTTGAGCTAGTTACCTAATCTGTAACTCCTTCCTTCCTCATCTGTAACAAAGGAAAACATGATACTAATCATAAAATGAGTTACAAAAAATTAAAGAGATAATAAGTACAAAAAGCTAAAATAGTGTTAACAATAAGATGCATTGTCATTTTTAGTCAATTTTTTGAAGCTCTTTTCCAGGTGCTAGGCTTTCACTAATTCAATAAATTTGTATTTTTCAGTATACTTACTCATCCACCAATCTTTTTGTCCCTCTATTCAACAATTATTATCTCAGCATGAACTCCCTAACAAGATCTTTAATAGGCATTGAGTTTCAAAGCAGATGATATATAGTGTCCAAATAAGGAAATACATATTGAGATGAGTAGGAAAATTCAGTAAATTAGATGTGTCTCAAGGAAACTGTCCCAGGTGAAGAAGGGTAAATCTTTGAGCTGATTTCATTCTCATAACATCACAATCCATCTTTGTAAATGAGTTCTCAGGGCAACATTTCCAAAGTAGGTGTACATCCTATCAATTCAGAGTATAAAAATAATGCATACTAAGAAATTTATTTAAATATATTTGAATATAGTTACAATGGGAAATATTAGGTTGTATATAGGTTACTAGAATAAAAATAAATAAATAAATAAATGTAGGACTGTACAACTCAAGCATGGAACCCTAATATAAATCATAGACTATATTTAATAATGCTATTAAAATTCCTCAATTGTAACAAATGTATCACATTCAATGAAGGTGTTAATAATAAAGCCAGTATATGGTAAATTTATTTTCTGCATGATTTCCAGTAAATATACAATTTCTCAAGTAAAAAAAAACTAGAGAAAAGACAACCTACATAATGGAATGAAATATTTGGAAACCATGTAACTGGAAAGGGTTTAATATCCAGATTAAAAACAAAAGAGAAGTAATACAATTTAAAAATTGACAAAAGACTCAAATAAACATTTCTACAAAGAAGATATACAAATGTCCAATAAGTACATGAAAATGTGTTCAACATCGTTAGTCATTAGGGATAAGTACTAATACAAACTAGAAAGTTGAAGAAATTTCGGCACATTATGCTAAGTGAAAGAAGCCAGATAAAAATGTCAAATACTATATGATTCTATTTATATGACATATCCAGAATCAATAAATCCATGGAGACAAAATGCAGATTGGTGGTTTCAGGGTCTGGGGAGAAGAGTATATGGGGAGTGAATGCTTAATGTACTTGAGGTTTCCTTTTAGGATAATGAAAACATTTTGGAAATACTGCTGGTGGTTGCACAACATCACGAATGTACTAAATGCTACTGAATTGTTCACTTAAAAATGGATATTTTTATGTTATGTGAATTTCACCTCAATAAAACTTCTTCAGATCAAAAAAAGGAATGAAGATCTGATACATGCTCCTACATTTAAAACCTTGAAGACATCATACTGAGTGCAATAATACAAATATAAAAGAGAAGTGTTGTATGACCCTGATCATGTGAAATACTTAGAGGAAGCAAATTCATACAGAAAAATAGTAGATTACAGTTTACCAAGAGACTGAGGCAAGGGGAATAGAAATTTGTTGCTTAAAAGTTTCAGGCTTGTGAGGGGGTTGTGGGAAGATGGAGATGAACTAACAGGCAGGACTGAATGCGCTCACAAAAACAAATGAGAAAGAGTCAAAAGCTGTCTGTGGGACCTGCTTTGGCAGTCACTAGACCAGGAGAGTGCTACACAATTTCCAGCAGGGTGAGAGATGGGGTGAGACGAAGAAGCCAAAAGGAAAACATGACTTAACAAGCCTCCATGTCAGCCAGGAAGGGTAACCCACCCCACCTCTAAGATATTAAGCTGGGTTAAAAAACCTAGCTCACTGTAGCTCACTGAGAGTGGAACAGACATTGTCCTCCCTGTGGGCTGTTTTAAAGGAATAGGGAGGAGAGGTCACAGTGCTTTTCTTCGGTGAATTCAGCCAGCAGGGCTCACTTTGAATCTCAGATCTCAAGATTCAGCACAGAAACACAGGAAAAGCACACTGAAACAAAGCCATGGAAAGGTGCACTGATTAGCGCCATCTCCTGGCAGATCTGGAAACTGCATGGAAGAAAACAGTTCATGCTCTCTGTATCCAACTCCTGGGAGAAAATCTGCACCCCACTGGTGACGCCCTGGCCTGAGTTTTAAAACTTAACATAGACAATTTTAAAGACTGAGGATAACTTAAACCAAATATCAAAAAAGAGATGTAGAAAAACAACAATAGGCCATCAGAGTAAATACACCAACATATTCAAATGTCTAGTCATCAGCAAAAATGACAAGCCATACCAAGAAACAAGAAGAGATGGCCCAGTCAAAAGAACAAACAAAATATCCTGAAGAGATACAGGATTTAATACAATTAATCAGTGATAATCACATAAATCTCCAAAATCACTTCAAATTTTTTAAAGAAAATATGGCAGAAGAAATAAAGGACATTAAGAAGACCCTGATAAAGCATAAAGAAGAATTTGAAGGCCTGCAAAGAAATGTAATAGACCCTATAGGAATAAAGGACATGATGAACAATATTTAAAATACAATAGAGTCACATAAGAGCAGATTTGAATTGCTTGAAGACAGAATTAGTGATTTTGAAGACAGAATATCTGAACTGGAAAAGACAAAGAGAACAGGAAGAGAAGAGAATGTAAAAAATGTAATGGAGTCTCAGGGAACTGAATGACAATGGATGGAAAGGGCATAAACTTTCACATTACTGATGTCCCAGAAGGAAAGGAGAAAGGAAAAGGGGCAGAAATAATATTTTGAGTAAATAATGACCCAAAACTTCCCAACCCTGATGAAGGACATAAATATCAATATCCAAGAAGGACAAAAATACCCAAACAGAATAAACTCAAATAGACTTACCACAGATACCTACTATTCAGAATGACAAATATCAGAGATAAACAGAAGATTCTTAAAGAAGTAAGAGAAAAGAAATGCATCATGTACAAGGGAAATTTGATAAGATCAAGTGCCGACTTCTCATCAGAAACCATGGAGAAGAGAAGAAAGTAATATGATGTGTTTAAGGTACTGGAAAAGAAAGTCTCCCAGCCAAGAATTCTGTATCCATCAAATATGTTCTTCAAAAATGAGGGTGTGTTCAGTCTTCACAGACAAACAAAACTTATAGAATATGTTACCAAAAGACTAGATTTGCAAGAGATACCAAAAGGGGTGCTACAACCAGAAAGGATAAAAATCAAGTCCAAGAGATTTGGAGAAGAGTTTAGAAATGAAAATTTTTAGGAAGGGTAAATTAAAGATAAGAAGACAGAAAATAGAACAATATAATAACAGAGAGCCAATGGACAAATTGATGAAGCAATTTGAAATTTTCAAGTGGCCCTTCCTATCTATCCAATGAACCCTGAAATATGGAAAGAAGACCTTTATTGGGCAGGAACACTCCAGGAGTATCAGGAAGTGGCACAGAGGATTAAAAAGAGTTAGTCATCACCAGAAGTAACAGATTTCCCACCAAATTCAATTCTTGACTATGACTATGGGACTGATGACATTGTTGCTGTTTGTGCAGCTATTGCTGAGAAAAAGAAGATGGCTTCAACAAATAAAACAATGGTTATTTTGTCTGCTTCTGGGTCTGTAGAGAATGGAACTGAGAAGGAAGATGGTGCTTAACACCAAATGGCTCTGTTTTTCATCAAAGCTCAATGAATGAAAATGCATAACATGAATTATTTGAATCTTGCTTTTTAGATTATCATTTAGTTTTAGACATAGGAACATTTATTCTGGAGAAATGGAGCAAAACTATTGTTTGTAAGATAAATTTTTCAGATGAAGCATATAAATCTAAATGATAGCAGTATTATATAGTGTTTGGACTATGCTTTGATAAGTTATGGTTTGTAATTATGATTAGAATTCTGAGCAAAATGTTTTTTAATGTATAAATTTAATATAATCCAAGTATATGAATGGTTATGTTTAAAGACATTTTGAAAAGCAAATTCTTGTATAGTAAATAAATTAGTCAGGGTTATAAAAATGTTTACTCATTGACTTTTGTTTTATTATAAAAGAAATAAGTGATTGCTTACCCTCCTAGAAATATAGTGCTGTTACTTTTCACTCTGTTTTCCTTCTTCTGTAGCGTAAGATTGCCCAAGGCTTAAATGTTTTTAATTTTCATTTTGATTCAAAGTTATGGTTTTGTTATATTAGGAATCTTTGAAAGTTCAGACAAAAATGCATTCAAATGTGAACATTCTGAAGTTTCTCTTCTGCTTTGTGCTTTTGTTTTTGGCTTTAAAGAAGTTATAACAATAGCAGTTGCCTCTTTCCATATTTCTTAGATGTGTGAAGTGCTGATAAATGTCACAATGATGGTTTTATTTTTCAGATTATTACTGTAGGTAGGTTAGTCCTTAACACAAGTGAGTCCTTTTTAATGTGCATTTTTTAATGAGTGGTTTTTACAAATGCATCATAATAAATTGTATGGCTACAATTTAAAAAATAGGGGATGATGTGGGAAATGGAGGGGGGGGTACATGGGAATCTCTCACACTTTTGATGTAAATTTTCATTAATCTAAAACCTCTCTAAAAATAAAGTTTACTATATTATGAAAACAGTTTCTGAATTGCTCCCTCGGCTACATGTTAGCCTCCACCACAGCTGCCCAAGAGGTCCTGGGGGAGGAGATGGCATGAGCACCTCATCACAATCGATGTCCCTGCCTGTTGAATGCCACAGCTGCAGCAAAAGAGCCTGCTGGGTGGCAGGGCAGCCTGGCCTCCCCTCCAATTCCCAGGCATCAGCCAGTGGCAAGAGAGGGAGCAGCTTCAGTAGAGGCGCAAGCTCTGGCACGTCTTTTTTCCACCTTAACCTGTACCAGGGAAGTACAGGCAACCTGGGTGGTTGGAGGGGAGGTCCCCTACCCAAGAACGGGAATTCTGTTCACCAGGATTTGAATACTGTTCTATCACCAGAAGCACAAATTTCTCATTGTTGGGTTGGATAGTGCAAGGAAAACAACATTCTTAACCAATTTTCTGTGAATGAAGCTGTGCATACAAACCATACCACAGAAAGTAAAGTATAAGAGATAGTGGTTAATAATAAACGTTTCCTAACGTGGTATGTTGGTGGCCAAGAATCTCTTCATTCTTCCTGAAATACCTACTGGCTGAGTTTGTAATAGTTGTTCTGCACAGTACAGGCAGAGGAAGGATTTCTGTAACTGAAAAAGATCTATATAACATATTAGCACCTGAGGTCCTAAGAAATGCTGGTTTGCTGATTTCTGCTAATATACAAAATGTTAAAGAATGTATAACTGTAGCAGAAATCTCTCAGGTTAAGAAATTAACTACTACTAAAGATCACAAATGGCATATCCAGGCATACTATGCTCTTACTTGTGAGAGATTGTGCCAAGGAATTGAATGGATGATGTCACAACCTCTCCAGTTCACTGGATTGAACCAGGACAACTAACAAGGTAATGATGGACAAATCCCATTATAAGGAACACAGAGAGTCTGCAACTGCAAGTATATTTCCATCCATCTGCAGCATGGGATCTAAGGTGCCTCTCAATTAGAGACAGAGTTGGCATCATCATACAAAATTCCTCAAGATTGGGGAATGAACAATGGACTAAAGTAAACATACTATTATTCTACTATAGACTTATTGTTATTCTAGCAAGAACTTTTATCGTTGATGTGGAGGAAGTGGCCCCTGGAAATTCTGAGAGGAGCAAGAGGGAAAATTAGGTGTAACAGTGGGACATTTTTAGGACATTGGAATTGTCCTGCATGATGTTGCAGTGACAGAAGAAGCCATTATATAATTTGCCATCACTTACAAAAATGTGTAAACTATACAGAGTGTAAAGTATAATATAAACTATGATCCACAGTTAGTGGCAATGCTTCAATATGTGTTCATCAATTTTAAGAAATGTACCACACTAATGAATGATGATATTAATGTCAGACAGTGTGGGAGGGGGAGGGAGGGGGGCATATGGGAATCTCTTATATTTTTTACATAACATTTATGCAAACCAGAGTTTGTTTAGAAAATAAAAAAAATAAAAATTTAAAAATAAGATTACATTATCTCTATTAAAATCTCAGAAACTTTTTATAAATGAAGTGCTTTACTTTACCTGAAAGTTGCAAAATTAAAGGTTTAGATATATTTATGAGAAATTGTTTTAATTTTTTTGATAAAAAGAAAAATTAAGACGACTTATTTGAAAATAAAATGAAGTCTCAACTTTAAATTTGCTTTCTCCTTAGTTCCTTTCAAACTAAGGTCTTCAAGATGTGACTGACATTTTTCTCATAAAGAACCCTCTCAGGTCATTGTGCAGCCTGTGGTAAGTATAATGGGAGAGGAAGACATTGTTAACTTGGAGAGCTTATTATCAGTATAAACTTCCCTAGTTGAATTTTCTCTTCTTTTTCTAAGTCAAAATGCAATTCTGCATAGATACTCAGTTTCCAATATTATAAAACATAACAGTGCTTATGAAAAGTACCTTTTGTAAGGTAAGGAGGAAGGTAATACATTCATATGCTGATTTTGCTTAGAGGCCACATTTGAACAACAAGGAGGCTCTCAGTAGGCAACCCTTAGGCACCCCATAACAAAAGGCTAAGTTTCAATTTCAAGAGCAAAGACTCATAAGGCTAGTCATCAAAAACAAGGGCCCATCAGTGGATCACCCTCCTCTGCAGGCACTACACCTGCACTTGGCAGACTGTTGCTGCTCCCTTGAAGAAAGTGGCAGAGCTCTCCAAGATGGGAATTCAGTATTCTCTCATTTATTGAGTGATTCTCCACCCACTGTGACCTTGCACTGTGAGCATTTGAACAATTTTATATACCTTATATGTATGTTCAGTTGAACTTCCTCCCATACATCCCCCATTCCTGACTCCCCCCACCAAAGATCCTCTCCCACCCCAGTTGAAACCCTTCTGTGATACAAAGCTTGTTTAAAGATGAAGCCAACACCATAGCCAAATACAATTAATAGGAAAATGAAATAATAATAATTTTAAATGTAAGAGACAAAATACATGAAAATGTAAAAAAAACTAAAAATAAAATTAAGGATTGGGATATTTAAAAAATGAAAAGTATAAAAAAATTTTTAAATATTCTTGGCAATTTTCCTTTTATCACTGCAATATCTGGTGTCCAGTCTGTTGCATAGCACCTTCCCCTTCTCATTCCCCAGTGTCTCACCATTTTTCCTTTTGTTTTCAAAGAAGTTTTAGGTCACAGCAATATCACACATAGAATTCAAGAGTCTCATATACCGCAACCTACTTCCCCTCTCCTCACCCCATATTAATACCTTTAATGTGTGGAAGTTAGAATTGTTATAACTAATATACAAATAGTGAAACATAGCTCCTAAACATTGTCAAAGGTTTGCAGTACTGTTTACATTTTAGACAAATACACTTTTACAAATTTTGATAATATTTACCATGTTCTGTGTCCATCACTGTAAGGTAATGAAGAACATTTCCACTTATCACTAAATATCCACTGTGTGAAATATTCTGTTCCTCCCTCCCCATCCCCCTGAGGCCCATGATGACCCTCTGGCTTGACTCATTGGATGACAAAATCCATAGTTACATGCAACAAGGGGTCTTGACACACAGGTTTGTCCTTCCCTATTAGGAACCGCCCTTGCTCTTGAGAAACACCTGCCTATTTCTGAAAAAATTGGTCCTCCCAAAGATGGGAGGCCAACTCCTTCCCGCTCATTATGTGGATCTCCACCCACTGATACAACACATTATGACAGAATGAACACTAACAACCTCCCTAGAAGCCTGTTCCAGGAGTGCCCTGTCAATAATGCCACCCCCCCGGCCCAGTCAGCAACCTAAACCAGTGACCATTCCTTGTCAAATTGCCATAAGAGCTTTCCCACCTCTGTACTTTCAGCCTCATACCCACAAATCCTGTGTTCACCTGAGTTCCCTCCAGGTGGTCCCTCTCCCAACTCTGACCCCAGTATCCTGGGTAATCTAACCCACCATTCCCAATCTACTCACCTGTCAACCCTGCACTACTCAGCCCAATAATATAACTACCCTCCTGTCCTATCCCTTCAATACACAACTACACTTTACATTTTACCATAGATTATGTCCATATGGGTGATGACTCACAAACTTCTCTACTCTTTCTCTTTCTTGTAAACCTATCTTTCAGACAATAGCTCTCTGAGACTGCTCAATTTCCTTAATTCATATCAATGAGGTCATGTACTGTGCATCTTTCAATGCCTGGCTTCCTTCACACATTAGGCATTCAAGATTCATCCATGTTATCCCATGTGTTAGCAATTTTTTCCTTCTTACAGCTGAGCAATATTCCATTGTATGGATGTACCACATTTTGTTTATCCATTCATCTGTTGATGGGCACCTGGGTTGATTCAAACTTTTCGCAATTGTGAACAATGTATCTAGGAACATTGTGTGCATATATCTGTTCGTGTCTTTGCTTTCAATTCTTCTGGGTATATATCCAGCAGTGGAATCGCTGGATTGTACATCAGATCTATAGTTAGTCTTTTGAGGAACCACCATGCTATCCTCCATAGTGGCTGGACCATTCCACAATCCCACCAACAGTGGATGAGGGCTCCCATTCCTTCACATCCTCTCCAAAACTTCGAGTCTGCTGTTTTTTTTTTTTTAATAACTGAAATTCTAATGGGTGTAAGATGGTATCTCATTGTTATTTTCATTTGCATTTCCCTAATAGCTAGTGATGTTGACCATCTTTTCATGTGCTTTTTAGCCATTTATATTTCTTTCTTGGTGAAGTGTCTTTTCAGGTCACTTGTCCATTTTTTAAATGCATTGTTTGTCTTTTTATTTTCAAGGTGTAGGATTTCTTTATATATGCAGAATATTAGGCTTCTATCAGATATATGGTGGCCATATATTTGCTCCCACTGGTTAGGCTGTCATTTATTTTCTTGATAACGTGCTACAAGGTGCAAAAGTTTTTAATTTTAAGGAGATCTTATTTATCTATTTTTTTTCTTGTTGCTTTTGTTTTTTGCATGAAGCTCATGAAACCATTTCCTATTACAAGGTCCTGTAGATGCTTCCCTACATTATCTTCCAAGGTCTTTATGGTTTTGGCTCTTATATTTATATCTCTGATTAATCTTGAGGTGAATTTTATATACAATGTAAGATAGTGTTTCTCTCTCATTTTTTTTTGTATATGGATATCCAGTTCTCCAGGCGCCACTTGTTGAAAAGGCCATTGTCTCCCAACTGAGTGGGCTTGTTGGCCTTGTGGAATATCAGATGACTATATGTGAAGATCTATATCAGAACCTTCAACTCGGTTCCAATGGTCAGTATGTCTATCCTTGTGCCAATACCATGCAGATTTGACCACTGTAGCTTTGAACTATTTTTTAAAGACAGGTAGTGTGTCAACTCCAACTTCATTTTCTTTTTCAAAATGCCTTTGGCGATTTGCAGCCTCTTACCCTTCCAAAAAATTTTTATAGTTAGTTTTTCCATTCATTAAAAAATACAGTGCTGATTTTTATTGGGATTGCATTCAATCTGTAGATTACTTAGGGTAGGATAGATATCTTGATGATGCTTAGCCTTCTTATCCATCAACAGGGAATATCCTTCCATTTATTTAATTCTTCTCTGATTTACATTAACAGTGTTGTGTAGTTTTCTTTATATAAGTCCTTTACATCTTTAGTTAAATTTATTCCTAGGTATTTGTTTCTGTTCATTACTATTGTAAATGGTATTTTTTTCTTGATTTCCTTCCCAGATTGCTCATTATTGGTGTACAAAAATGCTCCTGATTTTTGAGCATGGATCTTACTGCTTGTAACTTTACTGAACTCATTTATAAGTTCTGGAGCTTTGTTGTAGATTTTTCAGGAATTTCTATGTACAGGATCATGTCATATGCAAATAATGAAAATTTACTTCTTGTAAATTTTGGATGCCCTTTATATCTTTTTCTTGCCTCAGTGCTCATGCAAGTACT
>JAQZBX010112795.1:0-10161 GCA_029593785.1 Cabassous unicinctus | reverse complement strand
CCATTCATCTGTTGATGGACATTTGGGTTGATTTTAACTTTTAGCAATAGTGAAAAATGTTCCTATGAACATTGGTGTGCATACATATGTGTAGGAATCCATCCTGCAAAGTCTTTCAGGAAGCTGTCCAGCAGAGCACATGATGGCACAAAGAATTACTCTGAACACAAAGGTTGAGAGACTTGAAGGGGAGAACAGCTGAAGAAGCTATCCTCCTGAGCTGATCCCCAACATGGTTTTATTCTCTTTTTCACAAAAATATCCTGTTCTTTGGAAAGTCCCAGTCCCATGATGATTTGGAAAATTCCCCTCACTGAACTAGACACGTTGGCAACTCTCCCCAGTGGGCATTGCTGTTCCCTTACTTTGTTCCCTTACTTTGTTCCCTTACTTTGGGATGATTTGTTTCAGTTTCAGTCCAGACAAATAAGTAGCCACCCCTTAATGTGCTGATTGTGCCACTTGCTCTAATCACATCGGGGTCAGCACTTGCAGGATCCATCCTGAAAAGCCTAGTGGGAATCTGTCCAGTACATACCGCAATGGTGCAAAGAATTACTCTGAACACTAAGGTTGAGGGAGGTGAGGGAGAGAATAACTGAAGAAACTATCCTCCTAAGCTGATCCCCAACACAGTTTTTATTCTCTTTTTCACATCTCCAAAGGTCAGGGTGAAAGTTCAGGGGAGCAGGCAGGTATCGCACACAAGAGGGGTCATAAATAACATCATAAGAATTCCAGGCTGAAAATGGAGTAGCAAGATTACAGAAACATTTAGTGATATATGTAGGAGATAAGGTGGTGACAAAGGTCTAAGATAAGTGATTAAGAGAGCAAAGCAAGAATGTTCCTGTTTATGTCTGGAACTGATAGTGGTGAATTCTCTGTGTGGGCAGAGAAACAGGCCTCTAAAATATTTCTTAGATGTAAAGATCAGAGAGTTCCCACATATCTGTTCATGTCCTTGCTTTCAATTCTTCTAGGTATATACCCAGCAATGGAATTGCTGGGTCAAAAGGCAGATCTATAGTTAATTTTTTGAGGAACTGCAAGACTGTCCTTCACAATGCCTGGACCATTCTATATTCTCACCAGCAGTGGATGAACGTTCCCATTCCTCCACATCCTCTCCAACAATTATAATCCTCTGTTTTTTTAATGGCCACCAGTGTAATGGTTGTAAGATGGTAGTTTTGATTTGCATTTCTCAAATACCTAGTGATGTTGAGCATCTTTTCATGGGCTTTTTAGCCATTTGTATCTCTTCTTTGGAGAAGTGTCTGTTCAAAACACTTGTCCATTTTTAAAATGGCTTTTTTGTCTTTTTATTTTTGAGATATAGGGTTTCTTTATATATGCTGGATATTTGGCTCCTATCAGATATATGGTTACCAAATATTTTCTCCCATTATCTAGGCTGTCTTTTCACTTTCTTGACAAACTCCTTTGAGGTACAAAAGATTTAATTTTCAGGAGGTCTCATTTATCTATTTTTTTTCACTGTTCCTGCTTTAGGTGTGAGGCTCATGAAGCCATTTCCTATTACAAGGTCCTGGAGATGCTTCCCTACATTATCTTCCAATGTTTTTATGGTCTTGGCTCTTATGCTTAGATCTTTGATCCATCTTGAGTTGACTTTTGTATAAGGTATGAGATAGTGTTCCTCTCCCATTTTTTTGGTTATGGATATTCAGTTCTCCAAGCAACTTTTGTTGAAGAGGCCATTCTCTCCCAGTTGATTGGGTTTAGTGGCCTTGTCAATTATCAGATGACTGTATATGTGAGGATCTATCAGAACTCCCAATTCATTTCCATCAGTCAGTTTGTCTATCCTTGTGCCAATACCATGCAGTTTTTACCATGGTAGCTTTGTAGTATGTTTTAAGGTCAGGTAGTGTGATTTCTTCAATTTCATTTTTCTTTTTCAATATATCTTTCGTTATTCAGGGTTTCTTGCCGTTCCAAATATATTTTGTAGTTAGTTTTTCCAACTCGTAAAAAATGCCATGTTGATTTTTATTGGAATTGCATTAAATCTGTGTATTAGTTTGGATAGGATAGACATTTTAATGGTATTTATTCTTCCTATCCATTTATTTAATTCTACTTTGATTTCCTTTACCAGTGCTTTGTAGTTTTCTGCATATAGATCATTTACATCTTAATTAAATTTATTCCTAGGTATTTGACTTTTTAAGTTACTATTGTAAATTGTATTTTTTCTTGATTTCCTTCTCAGATTGCTCATTATTGGTGTACAGAAATGCTACTGATTTTTCCACATTAATTTTAAAACCAGTAACTTTACTGAACTCATTTATAAGTTCTAGAAACTTTGTTGTAGGTTTCTCAGGGCTTTCTATGTATAGGATCATGTCATCTGAATATAGTGAAACTTTTACTTCTTCCTTTCCAATTTGGATGCATTTTATTTCTTTTTCTTGCCTCAGTGCTCAACCAAGAATTTCTAAGACAATGTTAAATAGGAGGGGTGATAGTGGGCATCCTTGTCTAGTTCCCGATATTAGAAGGAAAGCCGTTAGGATTTCACCATTGTATATGTTGTTTGTTGTGGGTTATTCATATATGCCCTTTATCATGTTCAGAAAGTTTCCTTCTATTCCTATTTTTTGCAGTGTTCTTATCTGGAAAGTGTGCTGTATTTTGTCAAATGATTTTTCTGTTTCTAAAGAGATGATCATGTGATTTTTTCTTTTGATCTTTTATGGGGTGTATTACATTGATTGATTTTCTTATGTTCAACCATCCCTGCATACCCGGGATGTAACCCACTTAGTCATGGCATATAATTCGTTTGATGTGTTGGCCAATACGTTTAGCAATAATTTTGTTGAGGATTTTAGCATCTAGATTCAATAGAGAAATTGTAATTTTCCTTTCTTGTGGTGTCTTTGCTTGGCTTTGGTATGAGTGTAGTTTTGCATCAGAGAAGGAATTAAGCAATGTTACTTCTACTTCCAATTTTTAGAAGAGTTTAAGCACTTTGATATTAGTTTGTTGTTTTTTTTTTCCAGAATGTTTGTCAGAATTCACCTGTGAAGCCATCTGATCCTAGGATCTTCTTAGATGGGAGGTTTTTGATAACTGATTCTCTCTCTTTACTTGAGATTATTCTCTTGAGTTCATCAACTTCTTCTTTGGTCACTGTAGGCTTCTCGTGTGAGCTTTTAGGAATTTGTCCATTTCCTCTAAATAATTCTTTTTTTGTCATGTGATTTTCCAAAGTATCCTCTTATGATTCTCTTTACTTCTGTGGGTTCAGTGGTGATATCCACTTCCTCATTTCTTATTTTGTGTATTTGCATCTGCTCTCTTTTTTTGTTGTTGTTCTTTAGTCTATCTAACGCTTTGTCAATTTTATTGATCTTCTTGAAGAACTAGCTTTAGGGTTTCTTTACTTATTCAAGCGCTTTCTTATTTTCTCTTTCATTTAGTTTTGCTCTAATCTTTGTTTTTTCATTCTTTCTACTTCATTTGGGGTTAGTTTGTTGTTCTTTTTCTAATTCCTCTACAGGTTCAGTTAGGTCTTTGATTTTAGCTCTTCCTTCTTTTTTGATATATGCATTTATGGTTATGAATTTTACTCTCAGTACAGCTTTTGATACATCCCATTTGTTTTGATATGTTATGTGGTCATTTTCATTCATTTCAAGATAGTTATTGATTTCTTTTGAGCTTTCCTCTTTGACCCACTGTTTGTCTAAGAGTGTGTTGTTTAACTTCCATATCTTTGTGCCTAGTCTGGTTCTCTGTCCCTTATTTATTTCCGCTTCATTCCATTGTGGTCAGAGAAATTACTTTGTATGATTGCAATGTTTCTGAGTTCATTGAGTATTTTTCTGTGGCCTACCTTATGGTCTATCTTAGAAAATGATCCACATATACTCAAGAAGAATGTATATCCTGCTGAATTTGATATAGTTTCTGTATATATCTATTAGGTCCAGAAATAAAGTATTATTCAAAGTCTTTGTTTCTTTGTTGATTTTCTCTCATGACATTCTTTCTAATAGTGACAATGGTGTATTAAAGTCCCCCAATATAAATTGTAGAGACACCTATTTGTCAACTTAGATTTCAAGTGTTTGCCTCATGTATTTTAGGCAACTTGATTTGGTCCATAATTGATTATGATTGTTCTTTCTTCTTGAAAGATTACACTTTGATGAATATATAGTGTCCATCTTTGTCTCTTACAATAGTTTTGGATTTAATGTCTGTTTGGTAGCATATTAGTATAACTTCTCCTACACTTTTTTGGTTATTGTTTGCTTGTAAAACTTTTTCCAGCCATTCACTTTCAGGCTTCTTGAATCCCTTGATCTAAGGTGGGTTTCTTGTAGACAGCATATAGATGCGTCATATTTCCTTATCCATTCTGTGAATCTTTGTCTCTTGACTGGTGAGTTTAATCCATTAACATTCAAAGTTATTATTCTCAAGGAATTACTTATATTAGCCATATTTACTTTTGGTTTATATGTGTCTTATGTTGTTTTTATTTTTTATTTTTTTTTGTCTTTTTACTTGTTCTTATACTCTCCTCCAACTCTCTCTCTCTCCTGTTTCTTCCTTTCAAACAGCAGAACTCCCTTTAGTAATTCTTGAAGGGCAGGTTTCTTATTGGCACACTCTCTTAATTTCTGTCTGTTAATATTTTGAACTCTCCATCATTTTTGAATGCCAGCTTTGCTGGATAGAAAATTCTTGGCTGGAAGTTTTTATCTTTTAGTACTTTTACTATGCATACCACTGTCTTCTAGCCTCCATGTTTTCAGATAAGAAATCAGCACTTAATATTATTGAGCTTCCCTTGCATGTGATAGTTCTCTATTCTCTTGCTGCTTTAGTATTTTCTCTTTGTCTTGAACGTTGGATAGTTTGATGAGTATTTGTCTTGGAGTAAGCCTGTTGGTATTTATACTGTCTGGGGTGCACTCAGCTTCCTTGATATATTCATTTATCTCCATCCACAGTGTTGGGAATTTTTCAGCCATTATTTTCCCCAACACTCCTTCTGTCTCTTTCCCTTCTCTTCTTCATCTGGGATGCCTATAATATGTATGTTAGTGCATTCTTTGTTATCATTGAAATCCCTAAGTCACTCCTGGATTTTTTCTATCTTTTTATCTATCTGTTCTACTATCTGTTTGATTTCAGATATACTATCTTTAACATCATTAATTCTTTCCTCTGCCTGTTTATATCTGCTCTTATGGGATTGCAGTGTTTTTTTCATTTATTGGATTGTGCCATTTATCACCATCTTATCCATTATCTTTTAATGTATGTTACAGTTTCTTCAGTACGTTCTCCCAGTGTCTTCTTAATTTTGTTAATGTCTTGCTTCACTTCATTAAGTTGTTCCAAGATATTTGTTTGGACAGCTTTGATTAATTATTTGATTTTCTGCATCTCTTCCTGATTTTTGGTTTGTTCATTGGACTGGACCATGTCTTCCTGCTTCTTGGTATGGTTTGTTATTTTTGTTGATGTCTGATCATCTTATTATCTTGATGGGTTTATTCATCTGATTAGCTTCTTTCTCTACTCTAGAGTTTTATTTAGCTATTGTTTTGGTGTGTGTGTTAAGTTTTCTCTTTGACACTTTGTTTTTCTTGTTCTATTTCCTTGCTGTTTTTTTGTTCTCTTGAAGGAAAGAGATTAGGACCAGAGAAAACAAAAGAGGTAAGAAAAGTAAAAGGGTAATAGTAATAACAATAGTAAAAGTTAGAAAAGGAACTGTATACCATCTATGAAAATGAATATTTAAGTCATGTAAGCAGTGCAGGGCAATAGGAATAAAAAAGTGGGATATGGTTTTATCTTGAGCAATTTATCTCTTTGTACAGGTCCCTCCAGATTGATGCCCCAAAGCCTCCTGCTCCATAGACTCCCAGAAGAGCGCATGGGCGGGATCTTGTCCTCACTCAGCTGTTTTATGTGAGAGAGATAATGAGTGCCCACTTAAACGGATGACATTTTGCCACCTCGTCATTGAGGTTTTGATTTTCAATTTCCTAGTAGGTAGCGATGTTGAACATTTTTTCATGTGCATTTTAACCATTTGCATATTCTCTTTGCAGAAATGTCTCTTCAAGTCTTTGGACCTTTTTTTTTTTTAAGATTTTTTATTTATTTATTTATTTATTTATTTATGCCACCCTTGCTGCTTGTGTTTTACTGTGTCCATTCTCTGTGTGTTTCTTCCATGTCTGCTTATCACCCCCTTGCTGTGAGGTCCTGCTGCATCAGCGCACTGCGCCACGCAGGCTGGCCTGCTCTCACAAGGAGGCCCTGGGAAGTGAAGCCCGGGCTTCCTGCATTGTAAATGGGGGTCTATCGATTGAGCTATACCCGCTTCCTGCTGTGAGGTCTTGCTGAATCAGCCTATCACGCCGCATGGGCCGGCCGGCCAGCCCTCACAAGGAGGCCCCGGGAAGTGAACCCAGGGCCTCCCATATGGTAAACAGGAGCTCTCTCCATTGAGCCATACCTGCTTCCCTGGCCTATTTTTAAAATGCTTTTTTTGCCTTAATTATTTTGAGTTGCAGTATTTCTTCATATATGCTAGATATTAAACACTTATGGTATATGTGGTTTCCAATACTTTTCTGCCATTGAGCAGGCTGTTTTTTCAAATCTTGACAGTGTTTTGATGCAGAAAAAAGTTTTTAGTTTTGAGGAGGTCTCATGTATCTATTTTTTTTTCTTTTATTGCCTGTGTTTTGGGGTTAAACTCCAAGAAAACATTGCCTAACAAAAGATCTTTAAGATGTTTCCCCATGTTTTCTTCTAGGACTTTCATAATCCTAGTTCTTATATAGATCCACCTTGAGTAATTTATATATATGGTGTGAGAGAAGGGTCGTCTTTCATTCTTTTGGATAAGGATATCCAGTTCTCTCAACAACATTTGTTGAAGATATTATTCTTTCCCAGTTGAGAATTAGCAGCCTTGTCAAACATTATTTGGCCAGAGATGTGAGGGTCTATTTCTGAAATATTGTTTTGATTCAATTGGTCCATATGTCCATCCTTCTGCCAGTTTCAAACTTTTTGATAACTAGCTTTGTAATTTGATTTAAAGTCAGGACATGTGAGTTCTCCAAGTACACTCTTCTTTTTCTGAGTATTCAGGGCTCCTTATCTTCAAAAGAAATTTGATTACTGGTTTTCCATTTTTTTCATAATAAGCTATTAGGCATTAAACAGTCACCAATGCAGAAGCTGGATGCTCTCTTCCTGGGTCCCAGGGCTCGGGGAGCTGTGCTCACATGCTCAGGTCCTTTTTACACCTGAACAAGCTGGAACTTCCTTCTTCTCCCTTTCTGGTGGTCTTGTCACTGTGATCCCAACACCATGTTTGAGAAGCACCTGGTCCTGGGCTGTATCTTGAAGAAGGTGCTGGAGGAGTTCAAGGACCTCATCAACAAGGCCTGCTTGAAGGGCTTTGATACATACTGCTTCAATCACAACCTGGTCCTAGGGTGTGAACCTCACTACCATATCAAAATGCTAAAATGTGCTGGCAATGAAGACATCAATACATTAAAGGCTGAAGATAATGCAGACACCTTGGTGCTCGTGTTTGAGGACCAAATCAAGAAAAAGTTTCAGACTATGAAATGAAATTGATGGATTTGGATGTTGAACAACTTGGAATCCCAGAACAAGAGTAAAACTGTGTAGTAAAGATGGCTTCTGGTGAGTTTGCACATTATCTGCTGAGATCTCAGTCATATTGGAGATGCTTTGGTAATTTCCTGTGCAAAAGATAGAGTGAAATTTTCTGCAAGTGGAGAACTTGGAAATGGAAACATCAAGTTGTCACAAATGAGTAATGTAATAATGAGGAGGAAGCTGTTACCACAAACATGAATGAGACAGTACAGCTAACTTTTGCACTGAGTTACCTGAATTTCTTTACAAAAGCCACTCCAGTCTCTCTTACAGTAACACTCAGTATGTCTGCAGATGTACCTCTTGTTATAGAAAGAAAATTGCTGATATGGGACATTTAAAGTACTATTTGGCTCTCAAGATTGAAAATGAAGATGCATCTTAAATATACTTAAAATCTGAGAAAATAAAGCACAGCTCTTTGTGAGCTGCTTATGAGATGCCAGCAGGTACTTAAGTCTTTTCTGTCACCAAATTTGTACCTCTGAGTAGATAAGTGGATAATATTTTTCCTAAATAACCTATTTTTTCTCTACACTCAAGTTTAAAGTAAAGTCCAATTCAAATCTGGCCTTGTTAACCTAAAAGTACTTCTGCCTTGCCTAGAAATACTCATGGTTTTTCTAGGGAAAGAGTATTGATGCTAAATATGGTTTTAAGAATGTTTTTAATTTAAATGAAGCTATCTGAATTTCAAACATCATAGGGCAGTGCCTTCTTTTAGACTATCATTGTTACAAGTATCCAAGGAAATGCTCAGCTAAAGCTACCCTTTAATGTAAATGTGTTCATTTTTCAGTCTTAGCCTGATGTATTTTGGGGATGCAGGAGTAAAAAGTATTTCTAATATAGTAGAATATAAATCTTTCACTGTGGTAACTAGAAGGTTTGGGGGGATTTGTTTACCAAACTTATTTTGCTACTAGTTTAAGTTGAGCTCAAGTAATGAACATTGAAGAGTAGAACAAATCCTGTATTTGAATTTTAATTAGCAAAATTAACATTTTTACATGGTTGGTGTGCCCAACGTCCAGAGGGCTTCATAAAACTAGCATTGCTATGTAGGATAGCATTTCTTCAGCTTCCAGAAACTTTATGATGAGTTGTGGAAGTTTCAGCAGATCTCTCATAGGGCTCAGGGAGTCTGTTTTTACAAAAATGTCCCTAGATTTAAGTGACCTTTTTGGAGACTCTCTCAAGAGATGAAGATGGCTTCAATTCATGGCTGTTACATCCAATGAAAAAAGTGGGAAAGCCCAGTTATAAAGACTGTGAAAAACAATCCCAGCAATTGCTGTGCTGCAAGGTCACAAACTGGCATACTGCTTATTGAGAATTGCTTTATCATTGTTGTCCCTTTTTTTTTTTTTCAGTGTATTTTGAGTTTAGTTGATTAAATGACTAAAAATTTGCACAAAAATATACATAACTTACTGTTTGCCAGGGTGGTAGAGGGCATTGGCTGCAAAAGGCCCTGCTGAAACATTTTTGGGATGATAGATATACACTGAGATTGTGGTGATGGTTCCAGGTCTATGCATTTGCCAAAACTCATCCTAATATACTTTATTATAAGTAAGTTATATCTTAATAAACCTGACTTTTTAAAAGTTCTGAAGGGGGGAAAAAGCTATTCAAATTTTGGTTGGGATTGCATTGAAGCTGTAAATCATTTTAGGTAGAATTGACATCTTGACCATATTTAGTTTTCCAATCCATGAGAATGGAATATCCTATTTAATTAAATCTTCTTTGATTTCTTTTAGCAAAATTTTGCAGTTTTCCATGTATAAGTTCTTTATATCTTTGCTTAAATTGAATCTTAGATAATAAAATTTTTTGTTATTCTTGTAAATGTACTTTTTTCTTGATTTCCTCTTCAGATTGCTCATTACTAGCATGTAGAAATACTACTTGTTTTTGCATCTTGATCTTTTATCCTGACACTTTGCAGAATCTCTTATTAGTTATAGCAACTTTGTTGTAGAATTTTCAGGACTTTCTATATATAGGGTCATGTCATCTGCCAAGAGTGTAAGTTTTACTTCTTCTTTCCAAATTTGGATGTCTTTTACTTCTTTTTCTTGCCTAAGCTTCGGCTTTCAGTTCAGTGTTAAATAACAATCAAGACAGTGAGCATTCTTGTCTTGTTCCTGATTCTAGAGGGAAAGCTTCCAGTCTTTCATCCTTGAAAATGATATATACCCTATGTCATCCTAGACATTTCCTTCTATTCCAATTTATCTAGGTGTTTGTATCAAGAAAGGAAGCTGGAGTCTATTAAATGCCTTTTCTCCTTCCATTGAGATGGTCATGAATTTTTCTCCTTTAATTTGTTAATTTAATTGATTTAATTGACTTTGTTATGTTGAATCACCCTTGCATACCCAGGATAAATCCCAATAGACCATTGTATTAGTCAGTCAAAGGCGTGCTAATGTGAAATACCAAAAATGG
>JAQZBX010112794.1:0-10164 GCA_029593785.1 Cabassous unicinctus | reverse complement strand
CCTCAAAGAAGTTTTAGGTTACAGAAAAGGCATGTACTGAAAACAGGGGACTCTCATATAACCAACATCCTCCCCCTTTTCCCCCTTCCCCTATTAAAAACATTTTCTTGTGAATGGTACATTTGTTACAACTGATGTATAAATATTGAAACATAGCTACCAACCATGGTAAATGGTTTACATTATGGTTTACATTTTGGACCACACATTTTTATAAATTTTGATGCAATTCAACATGGCCTGTATCCATCATAGCAAGATCATCTAGAACACTTCCATCTCCCCCAAAATGCCCCCTGTTCCATCTATTCTATTCCTCCTTACCCCACCCCTTAGGACCCATGGCAACCACCAGGCTTCACTCCTTGAAGGAAAAAATTCATAGTTACTTGCAACAACACTGAGGTCTTGAAACACTGGTCTGCCCTCCCCTATTAGGCACCACCCATGCTCTCAAGAGTGCTCTCTCTCTAAGCCGAACTCAGCATATAAATACAAGCCTTTCCCCCCAGCGTGGAACATGATTCCCAGGGATGAGTGTCCCTGGCACTGAGGGATTACTACCAAGAACCAACTAGCAAAGCAACTGGAAAAAGACCTTGACTAAAGGGGGGAAAAGGTAAAGACAAATGAGTTTATATGGCTAAGAGACTTCAAAGTGAATCAGGAGGCCTTTCCAGAGGTAACACTTATGCACATCTTAGCAGGATCTCTTTGACAGCCAAAGTAGATATTACCCCAAATAGCAGGGCTCCTGAGGGCTCTGGAGACATCCAGACACTATAGTCAGGGCAAATAGCTCAGGAGTTTGGTGCCTTGCCAGTGGGCCGTACTTTGGAATTTATTCTCCCCAGAGTGACAGAGTTGGACTCAGTTGTGGTTTCCCTACACATGGCTCTTCTGTCCTTCTATTTTAACCTATAATTAGTACTGGAATTGGTAGGTGTACATCCAAGAGACTTAAATCTTTGGGCTTTCCATGTGCCAGTTGGGCCCTGAATCTCAACGGAGTTGCAACACCTACTCTCCAGTTCATTGGTTTCACCCAGGACAACTAACGTGGAGGTGATGAGGTGGAGTGGACATCACCATCCCAGAGTCCTCAGGATTGGGGAATGAATTATGGACTAAAGTAGTCTTACTGGTATTCTACTATAGACTTATTGTAATTCTAGCAATGGAAGAAATTATATCACTGATGTGGAGGCAGTGGCCACTGGAGGTTCTGAGGGCATAGAGAGGGAAAAACAAGTGTAATACAGTGGCATTTTTGGAACTTGGGAATTGTTCTGAATGACAATGCAATGACAGATACAGGCCATTATAAATCTTGCCATAACTTACAAAATTGGGTGGGAGAGAGTATAAACTACAATGTAAACTTTAATACATCCTTAGTGGCAATGCTCCAAACTGTGTTCCTCAATCACAATGAATGTACCTCACTAATGAAGGATGTTGTTAATGTGGGAAAATGTGGGAGGTGTGGGGAGTGGGGCATATGGGAATCCCCTATATTTTTTATGTGGCATTTGAATAATCTAAGTATCTTTTAAAAATAAAAAAACAATAAAATTTTTTAAAAAGAGGCATTTTCTCACCCAAAGTTGCCATATCTTGATGCAAGATGGGGGGCGATATCTGCAAGGGTTCAGCCTTCCTCTTTCCTCTTACAGCTCCATGGGCCAAGTTTTTCTGCTCTCGATTGTAGGATAACATAGGGCTCAACTGCTCTGTTCTCTTCAGCTGCAAACTGTCAGATAAGTGGCTCATCTCTCTTCCTGGGCCACAGGGAAGCTCCCTTCCTCTTTTCTTGTGTATCTGCTTCTTGTTCTCCTTTAGTGAATGTCTGTTTATATAGCCCACCAAGGGGGCAGGGTCTGTTACACTCTACTGATGTGGTTGAATCAAAGTCCTAATCTTAACATAATTTAATCAAAGGCATCTCAGCTGAACCTAATACAAACAAAGGGTATCATGCCCAGAGGAACAGACCAGTTCACAAACATAATCAAATATCTTTTTTGGAATTCATAAATAATATCAAACTGCTATAGTATGTTACCAAAAGACAAAAATTACAAGAGATACTAAAGGGAGTGCTGCAGCATGAAAGGAAAAAACAAAGGTGAGAGACTTGGAAAACAGTGTTGAAATGAAGATTATTAAGAAGGTTAAATTAAAGAGTAAAAAGGCAGACTATAATAAGATATGACAACACAAAGCCAAAGGACAAAATGGATGAAGTAAGTAATACTTTTACAGTAATAATATTGAATGTTAATGGCTTGAACTCCCCAATCAAAAGGCCTAGACTAATAGAATGGATTAAAAAATATATGAGCCATCTATATGTTGTCTACAAGAGACTGACCTTAGATGTAAGGACACACCAGGTTAAAAGTGAAAGGTTGGGAAAAGGTATTCAATGCAAATAGTAACCAAAAAAGAACTGGAGTTGTGATTCTAATACTGGACAAAATAGATTTTAAAAGCAAAACTATTATAAAGGATGAAGAAGGTCATTATATATTAATAAAAGGGGTAATTCACCAAGAAGAAATAACTATAATAATAAATATTTATGCACCTAACCTGAATGTCCCAAGATACATGAAGCACACACTGACAAAACTGAATGGAGAAATAGATGTCTCTGCAATAATAGTTGGAGAAATAATACATCACTCTCAGTGTTGGATAGAACATCTGGCAGAGGATAAATAAATAAACAGAGAGCTTGAATAATATAAAAAATGAACTATACCTAACAGACATCTATAGAACATTGCATCCCAAAACAACAGGATATACAATCTTTTCAAGCACTCATGTATCCTTCTCCAAGATATACCACATGTTGCTTCACAAGACTAGACTCAATAAATTTTAAAAGATTGAAATTTTACAAAACATTTTTTCTGATCATAATGGAATGAAGCTGGAAATCAATAATGGATAGGAATAGGGAAAATTTATAAATATATGGAGATTAAACAATACACTCTTAAATAATCAGTGGGTCAAAGAAGAAATTGCAAGAGAATTCAGCAAATATCTAGAGATGAATGAAAGAACACATCATATCAAAACCTATGGGACACTGCAAAGGCAGTTCTGAGAGAGAAATTTATAGCCATCAATGTTTACATAAAAAAGAAGAAAGAGCTAAAATTGAAGATCTAACTGCACACCTGGAGGAACAAGAAAAAGAACAACAAACTAATCCCAAACCAAGCTGAAGGAAAGAAATAATAAAGATCAGAGCAGAAGTAAATGATATCTAGAAAGAGAGAGAGAGAGAGAGAGAGAGAGAGAGAGAGAATCAACAAAACCAAAAGTTGGTTCTTTGAGAAGATCAACAAAATTGATAAAGCCTTAGCTAGAAAAAAGAAAAGAAAAAAGAGAGAAGACATAAATAAAATCAGAAATGATAAGGGGGACATTACCACTGACCCCACAGAAATAAGAAAGAACATAAGAGGATACTATGAACAACTGTATGCAAAAAAACTAGACAATGTAGACAAGATGGGCAAATTCCTAGAAACACAAGAACCACCTATACTGACCCAAGAAGAAATAGAAGGCCTCAGCAAACCAATCACAAGTGAAGAGATTAAAACAGTCATCAAAAACCTCCCAAAGATGAAAAGCCCAGGAGCAGTTGGCTTTTCAGGTGATTTTACCAGTCATTCAAAGACAATCTAATACCAATCTTGCTCAAGCTCTTCCAAAAAATTGAACAAGAAAGAAAGCTACCAAACTCATTCTATGAAACTAAGATCACCTTAATACCAACCAGATAAAGATGCTACAAAAATAGAAAATTACAGACCAATATCTCTAATGAATATAGATGCAAAATTCCTCAACAAAATACTTTTAAACTGAATCCAAAAGCACATTAAAAGAATTATACACCACAATCAAGTGTTGTTTTTTCTGTTTTTGTTTTTGTTTTTGTTTTTGTTTTTGTTTTAGGAGGTACTGGGAATTCAACCCAGGACCTCATACATGGGAAGCAGGTGCTCAAGCATTGAGCTACATCCGCTCCCTAAGATCATGTGGGTTTTATCCCAGGTATGCAAGGGTGTGTTTCAACACAAGAAAATCAATTATTATAATAAACCACATTGACAAATTGAAGAAGAAAAATCACATGATCCTCTTGATTGATGCAGAAAGGCATTTGACAAAATACAGCACCCTTTCTTGATAAAAACACTCCAAAAGATAAGACTAGAAGAAAGCTTTCTCAATATGTTTAAGTGCATATATGACAAACCTACAGCTAGCATTGTATTCAATGATGAAAGACTGAAAGCTTTCTCACTAAGATCAGGAACAAGACAAGGATACCCATTGTCACCATTGTTATTCAATATTGTGCCAGAAGTTCTAGCTAGAGCAATTAGGATAAAGAAAGAAATAAAAGACACCCAAATAGGAAAGGAAGAAGTAAAACTTTCACTATTTGCTGATGATATGATCCTATATCTAGAAAATCCTGAAAAATCAACAACAAAGCTACTAGAACTCATAGACGAGTTCAATAAAGTGGCTGGATACAAGATTAATATGCAAAAATCAATAGCGTTTCTATATACTACTGACATGCAATCTGAGGAGGAAATCAGAAAAAAACTCCACTTATAATAGGACTAAAAGAATCAAATATTTAGGAATAAACTTAACCAAAAACATAAAGGACCTGTATTCAGAAAACAACAAAACATTGTAAAAGGAAACTGAAAAAGAGCTAAATAAATGGAAAGACATTCTGTGTTCATAGTTTGGAAGACTAAATATCATTAAGATGTCAATCCTACCCAAACTGATTTACAGATTTAATGCAATCCCAATAAAAATCTCAACAGCCTTTTATGCAAAAATGGAAAATCCAATTATCAAATTTATTTGGAAGGGTAAGGTGCCCCAGAGAGTCAAAAATGTCTTTAAAAAGAAGAAATAAGTTGGAGAACTCTTACTTCCTGACTTACCTTACTTAGCTACAGTGGTGAAAAAACATCATGGTACTGGCATAACAATAGACAGATTGACCAATGGAACTGAATCAAAAACTCAGAAATAGACCCTCACATCTACAGTCAACTGATTTTTGACAAGTCTGTGAAGCCCTCCCACCTGTGCCAGGACAGTCCAGTCAACAAATGTTGCTGGGAGAACTGGATAGCCATATCCAAAAGAAAGAAAGAGGAGCCCTATCTCATACCTTATACAAAAATTAACTCAAAATGGATCAAGAACCTAAATATAAAAGTGTCAACCATAAATCTCCTAGAAGAAAATGTAGGAAAACATCTTCAAGATCTTATGGTGTTAGTTTCTTAAACCTTACACCCAAAGCACGAGCATAAAAGAAAAAATAGGTGTAGCTCAGTGGTTGAGTGCCGGCTTCCCATGTATGAGGTCCCAGGTTCAACCCCCAGCCTTAGTACCTCAAAAACAAACAACAACAACCAAAAATTAAAACCCACTTATGTACCTCAAAGGACTTTGTCAAAAGGATAAAAAGGCAGCCAATTCAATGGGAGAAAACATTTGACAATCACATATCCAATAAGGCTTTAATATCCATGATATATAGAGATCACTCAACTCAACATTAAAAAAACAAACTACCTGATTTTTAAAAAATGTACAAAAGACTTGAAAAGACAATTGTCCATAGAAGAAATAAAACGGCAAAGAAACACATGAGAAAAATGTTCAACATCATTAGCAATTAGAGAAATGAAAATCAAAACTACATTTCACACTGATTAGACTGGCCACTATTAAAAAGTAGGAAAACTGTAAATATTGGAGAAGATGTGGAGAGAGAGGAACGCTTGTTCACTGTTGGTGGTAATGTAGAATGGTACAGTCACTGTGTTTGGCAGTTCCTAAGGAAGTTGAATTTCCATGTGACCTGACAAATCATTCCTAGGTATATACCCAGAAGAATTGAGAGCAGTAACACAAATAGACAACCGCACACTGATGTTCATAATGGCATTATTTACAAAAGCCAAAAGTTGGAAACACCTAGGTGTCCATCAACTGATGAATTAATAAACAAATTATGGTGTATACACACAATGGAATATGATGCAGTGGTAAGAAGAAATGAAGTCGTGAAGCATATGACAGCATGGATGAACCTGGAGGACATTATGTTGAGTGAAGCAAGCCAGACACAAAAGAACAAAGGCTGTATGATTGTGCTATTATAAACTCAATATATTATGTAAACTCATGGAGGTAATAATTAGAATATAGGTCACCAAAAAATAGAATGAGGGTAGAGAAAGGAAAGCTGAGGGTTAATCTGTGCAGAATTGGTAAAAAGATTGTTGTAAATCTATGAAAATGAATAGAAATGGTGAAAGCACATCACAGTGTGTGTAACTAGCAGTGCTATTATATGGGTATAACAGTGGTTGAAAGGAAAGTCTAGGGACATGTATGTTACTAGAAGGAAGGCTAAAACATGTAACATGGGACTGTATAACATAGTGAAACCTCATGTGAAATATGAATATGGGAGATATTGCCTATGTAAGACTGTTTTTACAAAACATAAACAAATAAACTAGAGAGACAAAACAGAATAGCAGCTATATACGGCAGGGGAGACAGAGGGATTGAGGGGTGGTGAGTTTTTGTTTGTTTTTCATTATAATTATTGGAATAATGCAAATGCTCTAAAAATGATTGAAGTGATGAATGCACAACTGTGTGGTTATACTGAATACCACTGATTGTACACTTTGGATGGCTTTATGCGTTATTAATATGTATTAATAAAATTGATTTGTTAAAAAAAAACTACCTCATTTATTAATCTTTTGCAGTAGAAGGGAGATAGAATGGAATTCAGAATCTAGAAAATTTTTTAAATGAATACTTAAGTTTGAGGAATTTATTTTTTTATTTATTCCCAGGCACATTATATTAACAAAATATTTTTTAGTCTTCTTGCAATTCACAGGGATAAATCCACATCAAAAATAAAATTTTCTTCTTTAGAAGTTAAAACATTTCTTTTTCATCTTATTGGTCATGGATATAGATGTCAAAGGCGTTAAATCATTCCTGTGCAGTATAACCAGTTCATGTTTTCTGGTTGTGGCACGTTCTCTCAGAACCAACTACTTTGCTTACATGACTTTTTCCAGGCATTTCAGCTGTACGAGTGGGTCTTTAAAACAGCTACTCTTTTTACATCAAGAATTGAAAACAAAACTAAACCATTTCCAACAGTCACTAAAACAGAGGGTTGCATTTTTGTGCCCATAGTACTATTCCACATACTTTACAGATGTCAACAAGCTATCATCTTTGCACACTGTGTGCTATATTGTTGTTCAAGTGTATGATGTGCCTTATTTTGCAGGAAAAAAAAACTGACCTAGTTTCAGTACGTTTCTGGGCTAAACATTCCCAGACTGACATAGCTTTTAAATATTTAAGAAGTGTGCCTATGAGCTCTTTATGGTAACACAGGTTGGAAATCAGGGAAAACTTCCAAAGTACACCCCGCCTCCCCGCCGTTGCCAATAGCACAGGTCTTCAGGGCACACCTTTTCTCCTGGGCTTCTATGTTTGTTTTACTCACTGCTTTCCTGTTCCTCTGCCTGGGACATTTTTATGAATAAGCCAGGACATGCTCAACACAGATGCTACAGGACAAAATGAGCTATAAAGTTGAATATCCCAAAGATAAGGTAAGGTAAGTTAATTTTAAAAATGATGAGTAGAATGAATTTTGAGAAAGTGGTGTTACTGATCTAGAATAAGATATTCCTATTGGGCTATCATCCTAACTTTTCCCACTTCCCTATAGGGAAATACGACTACTCTAGTATCAAAACAAGAATAGTATGTGGGCTGTTGATAAAGTTTGCAAATATGTTTTTGCTTGTATTTGTATAAAAACGTAAAAAGGATGAGAAAACTTAAAAGTAATCAAATATATCCCATATTTAAGAGTTAGTCATTAACCTTTTATCTACTGTTGTATTTATGTAAAATTACATTTGACAAAAAAATGTTGAATTTGCTGCATTTAGCCCGAGGTCTTACTTGTGTATCCCACTGTTTAAGATCAGGAGCAATCAGGTATTGGAACCAAATATGAACCCATGTTACCAAGGAAGTGGCCTCCCATTGTAATGGAAAATGCCAAAGGATGACAAATAAATTTCAGAATAGGTTTATTTTAGCAACCTTGCCCTCAGATTTGAGTATTTAGCTAATATTTGAAATAGTATTGAGAAGTTATGTAAACAAACGTATTTGGCTAAAACTCACCATGAGAATATAAATAAGCCCCCAAACAATAATTATCTCTTTCTTTCAAGTCTCATGACCAAATTACATTGAAGTGAGGGCCTAGCCCTCAACTTTTGAAAAAGCTTTTATCTATGTACTCCAGGGCTATAGGAAAGAGTGCTTGTTATTAGCCTCACCATAAAAAGGCAGCAGGTGGACAAATAGAGTGGCTTTTATGAAATGATTTTATGACATGTATATGCATATTAAAAATGAAAATGTATATTGAGTTGCCTCCAGTCTCCTAATAACTCAAATCTAATACACTGCTGACAATATATTTACAAGTTTTCATATGAAAAGAGGTTATGCCAATAGGTCATAATACTAGACTTCAGTATTGACCATGTTATAATTTGGGTCCTCCATTGTTTAGTGCGTATTACAGGAGAAAGTGTTAAAAGTCACCCCTATTTTAGTTTTGAAGTTTTACAAATATTTTCCTGTTTTGCCTCCAGGTGCCCTTTTTTATTACTTAAAAATGTTTTTTACAAAACACAATATTATTTTCTGTAATAATTAGAAATGTTTTCACAAAACACAATATTATTTTTTCCAATTATTAAAAAGGGGTAAGTGAGCTATTTCTTTATTTTTCATCTATTTCTTAAGTCTAATAAAAAGTAAATTAAGGAAGTCATCTATAAATTTAAATCCCCAAATTTGCAGCCAGTAAAGTATAAGCCCATTCTTATTTTATGAGTTTATGTTTAGCCAGTGTTCACACGTAACAGATCTTCAGCTATAACTGTTTTTCCCAGATAAGATTCATACATTTTCAAATGCCTAGAAGTATTGTGCAAAATGTAGCAACAGTGTTTTGCTTTAGTTTTATGATTTCTTGTCTTAAAAAGCAAGGTAATTCCTTAAAGCTAAAGCTTAAAAGAATTACCAGATTCACATTTTAAAAATATAGCAGGATAGTTATTAAATAGATTATTCAATCTAAATCTAGATTGATGAATTGGATTTTTTGTAATTAGAAAACTGCATCAGCTTTGAATGGCTAATTTATTTTCAGGCATGCACACTTTTTCTGCCATAAAGTCCTCCAATATGGCCCAGTTTCACCTGGGTTTTTTTAAAAAACATAAGTGAAACACAAATGGCCACAGTTCAAGCTCTCCATGTGTATCCAGGGAAGAAGGAAAGAGGGTGCACATGCTGGCTGCCAGTCTGCTAATCATTGATGAAAAAGCATCAGGAAAGAGCGTCACCTGTATTTGTTCATGGAAATCTGATCCTGATAAGAAATATTAAATATTTTAAAGACCTGAAGTCCTATTTAAGGATTAAAAAAATCAATATATACTCTACCAAGCAGGTTTGTTGCAATAACACTGTATATGTCAGTGTCCATACACCAAAACTATCTCTTCCCTGCAGTGTTGTTTTTTATCAGATGTGTGTTTATTTCTCCCTGACTCCTAAAAAACAGAATCATAACCAACATAATAACCAATTTAGGATTTGCAATACGCAATGAGAATTATTTAGTGACACATTCCACTAGAAATTATGTACTTTAGTAGAGTTCATTCTTCTTTTTGAAAATTTCATTTTATCATTAGAGTTTGTGGTAGCTACCATGTGAGTGCAAATGTATTACTTCTTTTTTTTATATATTTATATATATATATATTTTAAAGGTGCTTAGATTACCTAATTATTACTCAGAAATTACAAGGATTCCCATGTTCCCCACCTCCCACACCTCCCACAACATCCCACACCAACATCCTTCATCAGTGTGGGACATCACCCACAATGGATATACACATCCTGGGGCTTTGCCACCAAGCATAGACCGCATTTCACATCATA
>JAQZBX010112793.1:0-10162 GCA_029593785.1 Cabassous unicinctus | reverse complement strand
AGGAACCCCAGAAGCCTGAACCCTGGCAAACGCCAGCAGCTGTCTTGCTCTAACACGTGGCAATGGACTGTGGTGAGAGAAGAAACTTAATGCTTTATGGCCTGGTATCTGTGGACTTCTACCCCAAATAAATACCCTTTATAAAGACCAACCCATTTTTGGTATTTCACATTAGCACCCCTTTGGCTGACTAATACACGTGTACACGGAACAATCATGAAGATAGACTATTTGCTGGGCCAAAAACCAGATAAACAAGTAAATCTGTTTTTGTGTGTGTTTTCATTTGTTTGGTTTGGCTTGGTTTTGCTCTCCTGCAATTCTCTGTAACAAAGCAACTCTATTCACAGTCCCCTTTGGTCAGATGGGTGGTTTCGTGTATTTTTGGTTCATCATTATCTTAAATGGGTAGCCCTTGTGGCCCTAGTTTTATGGGAAGAAGATGTAATATTATGTTCCCCACCTTTGGTGAAGTTTGGGCTTCAGACGTTTTCCTCTGGTCCCACCCAGGCTTCAAGGGCCAGGGTACCTGCATGCCTCAGGGCAAATATGGCTTTTGCACTCTATCTAAATGTTTATGCTTTTGTTTCCACTTAGTTTGGGCCTGGTAATTCCTCACTATCTTGTCAGTGTTTGATGACTTTAACTATTTTTTATATTTTTTACCTAGCATTTTTGGTTGTTTTCAACAGGTAGGATAATTTGAGTACTCTGGCCTATTGTATTACCAGGACCATAAGCCAAACAAACTTCTCATTTGTACTCAGCAATACACAACAGTGAAATTCCTTATCAACAACTATGGTTCTCTATTTATTAATAGTGGCTGAGTGGTAATTCTTGACCAGATATAACAAAATTCACCTATCCTTACACCTACCTATTTTTTACATTTCTTCTCACAGTTTTTTTTTTAAATAAAGAATTCAGCTAAATTTTTGCTTATATGTATATATTATGTACTTTTCTATTTTGTACAAATCATTTTATAGTATTTAACTAAAACAGGTTATAATTACATCTATGCTAATTCCTAGAAACAACAAAGGATAATCAAGTGTTGACTTTTTAGCATAATTCTGGAAACTTGTGTTATACTATAATTCAACAGCTTTCACTCTACATTTGACTTCAAAGCATGTACTTAAAGACGAATCTTCTGCAAAAATTTTCAATTGCTTCATCTATTTTCTCCAAGGCCTTTCTTAATAATTTGTTATTCCAACTATAGTTGCCAATTTTCTGGACCTTTGTTATAAAATATAAGTTGAAATTTATTTGATAAGAAGCCTGCTGGACATGAATGCATGGAAAATTTAAATGTTGTGTGGACATAGCCTATCCTAACACATGAAGGAATAAATGTTTATAGAATATTTACATTCCTTTGTCGATAAAGGGACTAGAAACCAGTAATGCTGTTGGAGTTTATCCAGCTCAGTTAAAGATCTCAGTAAAGGTTAGAGCTGTGTGTGATCCACTGCTCTTTATCAAGTCTACAGACGTCCTTTCTATGTTAACTGATAGTTAACAAGAAGGAACAAGAATATAAATGTTTGCCTACCAAGTCCTATAAAAGTGTTTTTCACCACAAGACTTGTGTTATTTTAACCATTTCAACCATACAGTTTATAAAACATATTATAGGAAATTATATTTTAAGTTATAAGGAACAGAAATATACCAGGTTTAATGATCTTAACCTACCAATATTGTTTAATATATTTTTAGAGAATTTTAGCAGGATTTTTCCTTCAGCTGTAGTGGTTAATGTTGCCTCCAAGGGATCTAATTCAAACACAATGTGAAGTTTGGCCAAAAAAAAAATTCATTTATTCCGATCTTTTATCCATGGCTTTGTGATTCAAAGAGCTCTAAAACATCATTTTATTTTTTTTTATGGACTTCGTGAAAGTCCATATCCTTCATAAGATTTGCATTTTGCATTGCATTTGCATTATTTGGTTATATCTGTATAAACCTATATTTTTGTAATATTCAATGATCTGAAAGTTGATATTAAGGGAAGGGGTCGACATTATTGTTAAGTGAGGAGAGCTGTTTACGGTGATCAGTGATGATGAGTTCCAGTCCCCTAAACAGGTGCATTACTCTGGAGTCACAGATTATGAATACTCAAATGAGGTTTCTTCCAGTTGTGCTTCTCTTCTCTCTATTCTGTTTCACTGGTCCATATATCAGTGCTTGTAACACACTGTTTTTCTTGGCCTGTGATACATTTTTAATCTGGAAGTCCAAATAATATTTAAGTGGAATTCTCAAGTACTCAAAATTTTCCTTGAAGGGAGCAGATGTAGCTCAAGCAGTTGAGCACTTGCTTCCCACATACTAGGTCTCTATTCTACCCCTGGTTTTTCTCCTAAAAACAAAACAAACAACAACAACAACAAAAAACCCAACCTGGGGGAGCGATGTAGCTTAGTGGTTGAGTGCCGGCTTTACACATACTAGGTACCAGATTCATTTCCCAGCCCCAGTATCTTAAAAAAAAAAAAAAAATTTCCTTGAGACTTCGTTGATTTCCTAGTGTCATTTGAGAAAAACTGACATATTTCCAAATTTGAGTCTTCCCAACAAAAATAACTCATTGCCAACTGAATATGGAAGGATAACCTGAAATGAAGGTAATTTGTCTTTATATATCATTTTGTTTCCCTGAAAACAAATAAGGCATCAATATAGCATAAATGGAGTCAATATGATGTAATGATTAAGAGCATAGACTCTGGACTCTGGAAACAGACTTAGTTCAAAACCTTGGACAAATAATAACTAGCTGTGCTTGGACAAACTACTTAATCTCTTACAGCCTCAGTTTCCTCATCTATAAAATGGAAATGATAATAGCACCTACTTTACATGATGGTTATGATAATTAAATTAGTTTATATATTTAAAATGCTTAGACTAGTGCCTGGCACATAGCAAGCATTATATAAGTGTAAGTTTTTATTACTATTTCCCATCTTAGAGTAAACCATCTATTCTATTTTCGGGCGATCACGAAAAAGAAAGGCTTCAGGTTTTGCTGCTTTTTGTTTGTTTGTTTTATTCCATTGTATACAGGTGGCATGATATTGAATGTGACTTTTCCTGTTTTCCACAAGTTTGGACATAGCACCAACAGACTGAAAGCAATTCACAATGCAGAAAGACTCCAATAAACTACAATATAGGATAAGCTAAAGATTGTGAAACCAGTTCTGCACTCACCTCCAAATTATATAAGTAAAGGCAACAAGTTCACTGGAAGTCTGAGTTTGACAGGGCTGATAGAGAATTTCTTTGGATAAAGTTGTTAGAGTTCTGTGGAAAATTGGCTTTTCTTCACCCCAGGTGAAATGGGGAGAAACAGCCAAGGATTGGAGTAAGAATTTTGCCAAGATAAGTCTAAAGGAAAGAACCTGACTGACATCTGGGTACAAAGAGAGGGCTGCTTTGAGAATGCCCTACCTGTCAACATCAAAGATATGTGTTGCCCTGAGACTAAGTACAAACTCATCAAAAGGGAGCCAGCTGTGGGTCATCTGAAAAAATATCCCACCTGGAGATACTTTTTCAGCTGCCTCGAGAGACAAAGGGCACCCAACAGAGCATTGACTGTAGGAATCCCAAAGGTTGAGGATGGAGTTGGAAGCAGCCAGCCAAAGGAAACATGCCCCTTATCAAGGGAATCACAATCATAGGTCCCCAGGAGGAAGACCTTCTAGGAACCCCACAAAAATATCCTACAAGTGAGTCAGCAACTGGCATTGCCACACCTAAAAACTCCAAGGACAAATTTAAATGGCAAAATTGAAATAAGACTTACGTGCTCCTTATCTGTCTTACCTGTCCTTTTTCCAATCATGGAATAACCAGATGCAATTTAGAGGGTAAAATAAAGCAGTAAAAGATAAGATAAGAGGCTTCCCAGTCTGGAGCAGATACTACCTGTACAAAGGGAGAAGCTTTGAATTGAATGACATTTGCAGTTGTGTGCTTATTAGACTGCAAATAAATGATTGTTAAATGTGGGAAAAGATGCTAAACCTCATTCAGATGAACACAAACATAAATTAAGACTAGAGTAGATTTCATTTTTTATTTATAACTTAATGAAGCTAAAAAATTATGATATTCTATGCTGGAAAGGATTGTAGAAACAGACAGTTACAGCTAATTGTGTAAGGATAAATTGGAGCATTTCTATTGAGAGTACTTTCTATCAAAATTTAAAATGAACACATCCATTTTCAAGCAAAGCTACTTTCAGGAATGTGTCCTACATATAAACCACCACATATATAAAGTTAGTGGATATAAGTAGAACTTAATTGCAACATGGTTTGTTATACAAAGTATTGAAAACCATCTTAATGTATAAGTAAAGAACTAAATTTTAAAAATTAATACGTCTTCATATAAGGGAATGCCATTCCATTATCAAAAATATTGAAGAAACTACAGGTACAAACATGGGAAATAGTCCAAGATGCACCATTTAATCAAGGAAAGAAAGATACAGAGCAGAATGTATGCTATGCAATCATATGAAAAATTATATCTGTAGCTACAATGTATATATGCATTTAAACAAATATACAAGTGTTTAAAATATCTCTAGACATTACAGATAATAATGATTGCCTCTGCTGGGATCTGAGAAGCTAGCAATAGAGTAAAGAAAGAAACTTTACTCTTTGGTAAATATATTTTAAAATTGTGTACCTTGTGTATTTACCATCAATTTATATAATAAAAAATATGAAAACTACATAAAATGATATTCTCTGAATGGAAAAATAAACTTTGCAAAATCCTTGAAAATATGTAGTACAAGCTATCATCTGATATACAAATGAGATTTGTGTGGTATTCTTAATGGCTTACTAGATATAAATAATGGCAAAGAAAATTTTTTTTATTTGAAAGGGGAATACACCCACAATAATAACTGGCAATGACTCAAAATTGCAATATGTCATTTTTTAGGAAAGAAACATGAATATTTGAAAGTGGCAAAAAAAGATATGAGATTGTAACTAGTCAATCCAAAGGCATATTTGGGGACAGCATCTGGAGTTGCCAACTGTATACCTTTAGAGTCTCTGAAGCTAAGCAGATGTGATCACAACTCTGATATATTTGTCCAATAAAGGTGACATTTTAACAGAAATAAAACTGTGACATTCTTTTATTTAGTGCTTTTTATAGATTTATTCAGTCTATTCACAGCCTAATAGACTGTCTCATAATGATAACTCCAGAGTGGATAAAGAATAAATTCACCCACTTCCTTATGAGAAAAAAATAATCTAATGCAGGATGGAAGCCTCTGCTTTTACATCTTCAAAGCAGCCTGATGATAATCTGATCTGCAGTCGGTCATGAACAGGTTCAGGGATGAACAAGCTGACCTCTTTAAATAAGGCAGAAATTCAGTCGAGCTGTAAGGTAGATAAAGGTCGATAAATAAAGGCAAATAAAAAATGAGCAAAAAAGTACATTGAGCCAATTCCAAATCCACAGTTGGGGAAATTAAATAATTCAGGAATGAAAAAAATCAACATTTTCAAATCTGAAATAAGTAGTGCATTTTAAATTTAATAGAATTTACAAAATCCTAGGGTGCCAGCAGTTTCTTTTTTCTATAAGGAGACAGCAATTGGATTAGGGATTTTCGTAGGCCAATTCATCTCTCTTTTTTTTAAGGAATCTCTTGAACAACCTTTGTAGAATCTGGATTGTTTTCAAAAGAAATCATTTCAAAAAGTCCATCTCTTTCAGTATTGATTTTTTAAAAATGTGCTTTTCTTATGTACATTGTCTTTCCCTAGTGAAATCCTACTAAAGAGAGGTTTTGTACCAGATTCCTTTGAAAAAATGTTTCTTACATGTTTCAAAATTTAAAATAAAAAATTGAGAGCAGTTATCTAAAGGTTAAATGGTGGAAGGCAAGATGAAATCCTCTATCTTCAGGAGGACTATAAAAGCTTGCAGAGTGGGGCCTGCCTCTTTTGCAGATGGACAGTAGCAGTGCTCTACTCTAAAGATCATATTCCCATCATCCACCGCCTCACCTCAGGCACCTGTCTCAAGAGCACTGACATACTTTGTTATCATTAAAACTCTTCTCTCTTTTTCTGCCCCACAGATTGTTCTTGATGTTTTATTTTTACTATTAAGTTCAGGCAAGTTTGGCAAAATTAGTATCATTTTTAAATGATTAAAGAACTTTAATCAAACACTTTTCATACTGATATTTTTAAGGGACTCTGTTCAGATTCAGAAAATTGGAATAATTCATGTTAAAATTTAAAAATTTTGTCACACAAAATCGTAGACTTTTCAACCTGTCCAGTCAGGAGATTTAAAATAGGATGGATTCTAATTAAAACTAATATTAAAACATATAATAATTAAACGAGACTATCTTATATAAAAATTTATGTAAAAATTCAAAGGGCCAGGAATTGCCATGCCAATCTTGAAGAACAAAATTGGAGGCTTTACACTGCTGGATATGAAGACTTTGTATGAAGCTACAGTAATTTAAAATGATAGACAAATAGACAACTAAAACAGAATTGAGAGTCCAGAAATAGACACACAAAGATATGTTTCTCTGATTCATGGCAAATGTGCCCATGCACAAAAGTAAGAAATAAATGGTCTTTATGATAAATTATATTTGAACTACTGGCTATCTGTATGAAGAAAAATGTATCTTGAAGCTTAAATTACACAAAAAGCAATTCCAGATATACTGTAGACACGAATGTGAAAGTGAAACAAAAAAACTTTTAAGAAAATAACATAAAGAGACATCTTCTTGACATTGGATTTGGCAGAGATTTCTTCAACAGATCACAAAAGCACTTAGCACAAAGAAGACAACTGCTAAATTGAACTTCATTAAAATTAAGGACTTGTTCATCAAAATATACCATTAAGATAGGAAAAAAGCAAGGCACAGAGTGAGAAAAAAATTATGTCAGATGTACAACTAAGAATTTATATCCATAATATGATATAAATTCTTTTTTTTTTTTTAAACGTTACAACATTCTGTGTTTTCCAGAAAGACTTTAAAAGTACATTGGGAACTACTACACACAGGCATCAGTTAACAGTTAAAGAGCCGTGGGAGTCTGTCTACTGAACAGACGAGAGGCGGCGGGAGGGTGGGAGAGGCCAGGGGCACAGAGCCCATGGCGTGGCTGGTCACAGCGTGTGCACTGGGTAATAAAATATCAAAGAGGTACAGAACATCGAATGGAAAAAACACAACTCATGATAAAGTGAACTTCACCCTTCTGTAATAAAAAATTAAAAATGTTTCCTGACTGTTATAATATGGGAACTTCCCCAGACGGTGCTAGAAGAATTGGCAAGAAACGTCACCAGCAACTTTGAGAACTTCCAGAGGTACACACTTTTTCCTCAGCCAAATAATCTTCAAAGAGGAAGCTCGAGCCCAGGCCAAGGGGACGGCCTAGTCCACACCCATCAGAATATATATATTCCTACAAAGCAATAATTTAGAAAGAGACAACGCAATTAAACAGAACATGGAAGCGGTAATTCAAAAAAGATGATATACATGCACATTTGGTCAACTGACGTTCAACAAAAGTGACTGGATAATTGATTAGGGAAGGGATAGTTTTTTCCCATTGATGGTACTAAAACAAATGAATATGAATATGCAAAATAAAAAACCTCAATTTCACCTTGCATGATATAAAAATTTAGCACCAACTGAATAACAGACCTAATTAAAACCTAAACCTAAAACACTTCAAAGAAAACAGAGGAAAAAAAATCTTTCTGATAGTGAATTAGAAAAAAATTTCTTAGATAAGACTCAAAAAGCATCAATCAAAAAAGCTAAAATTAATAAATTGAACTTCATAAAAATTTAAAACTTCTGCTCTTCAAATAAACTGTCACAAAAATGAAAAGACAAGCCATAGATTGTGAGAAAATATTTACAAGCCATATTTCTGTCCAGAATATCTAAAGAATCATATTAAGATTAAAAAAAAATTTAAACATAAGCAAAAGATTTGACAAAGGAAGATAGATGGATGGGTAGTAAGCACATGAAAAGCCGTTCATCATATTCATTAGGAAATGCAAATTAAATGAGATACCAATGTACACCTACTAAAATGACTAAAATGTAAGCACTGCTGGTGGGAGCATACACTGGTACAATCAAGTTGGTAAACATTTGCCAGCATCTACGAAAGATTAAAACCCAAACACACATTTTCTAAGGATAAGTAAATATTCTTATATTCATACATCGAATATTCCACAGCAATAAAAAGGAAAAACTACTGCCATATGCAACACTGTGGCTAAATCTTGTCGATATAATATTGAGTAAAAAAGCCAGACCCAAAAGAACACCTATGCACAATTCCATTTGTTTAAAGTTCAAAACAGGCAAAACCAGTGTATGGTGATAGAAGTCAGAATATTGGTTACCTCAAAAAGTATGCATAATAACAGAGTTTTCTGGAGTGTTACTAGTGTTATTTATTTTGATCTGGTTGATGACTCCTGGATGTGTTCATTAATCTACACTTATGATCTTTGCAAATTTTTCTTGCATGTCATTTTTTAATTAAAAGTCTATTTGAGGGAGCAGATGTGGCTCAAGCCGTTGAGCGCATGCCTCCCACATGGGAGGTCCCAGACTTGGTTCCCAGTGCCTCCTGAAAAAACAGAAACAAACAACAAATGAAACAAATGAAAAAAACAACTTAGGGGAGCAGATGTGGCTCAGGCAGTTGAGCGCCCCTGGGTTCAGTTCCCAATGCCTCCTAAAGAAGACAAACAATGAGCAGACAATGAGCAGACATCGAGAAGAAAAAAAATGAGCAGACAGCGAGCAAAATCAACAAGGAGACAATGAAAAAAAAACAAAAAACAAATGAGAAGACAACGAGCAGAAACAAATGAGCAAGCAGTGGATGTGGCTCAAGCAGTTGAGCACTGGCCTCCCACATGGGAGGTCCTGGGTTTGGTTCCCAGTGCCTCCTAAAGAAAAAACAGACAATGAGCAAAAAAAAACACAATGAAGCAAACAAATGAGGGAGCCATCTTGGCAGGGGAGGGGAACTAACTCAAGGAAGACAACTTGGCTCAGTGGTTGAGCCCTGGCTTCCCACATATGAGGTGGCAGGATCAATCTCCAGGCCCCAGTACCTCAAAAAACAAAAAGTTTATTTGAAGAAATGATTGACAAACAAAATCTAGTGTAGAAGTATAAGTTATATATATTTTTCTTCCTTTTGATGGAGAGAGTGTGATAGTTTTAGCCTTTCCATTAGTTATCAGTAGTTATAAACAGATTGAACCAAGTTTCATCTGGAAATTTGTAATACCCATCTATTTTTTGTTCTAGTAAAGGACATCCTAGTGACTCTTGAAGAGCTCTAGATTTTTTTTTCTTTTTCCCCAAGCATCATTATGCCTTACATTGAAATATATTTTAATGAGGTATAATACATTTTAAAAATGATCATTTACTTGAATAGGTCTCAAGCTAATACTGGTGCTTTAAATGGTCATATTTTTAAATGGGTGAACACTTTTACTGGAAAAAGCACTTTAAAAAGTATACTGTTACACTGTTTCTATTAAAATATTGTATATATTTTTCTATAATCAAATTTTTCTAATAATCTAGTATTCTTGTCATTCAGGTCTGGACCTCAAACTAGTTTGATTTGAAAAGAGCTTCAAACTTCAAATTGCATTTTAATTTAGTTATTTGAAACTTGATGTAATTTTCAAAATTGCCTAGTACTGTTATTGACCTTAATTTTGTGGAAAAACAAGAAAAGCAAGCTAGCAAACAAACAAAAACCCAATATATTGTGAGTTAGGAGACCTGAATTCTAGTCTGTTCTTTGTCATTGAGTGACCTTGGATGATCCATTCAACGGCTGCATATCACTTTACTCACTTGTGAAAATGATACTGGTGAAATTTATGAACTGCAAAGTATTCTGCTACTTCAGGAAACATTGATATGGATAGGTGAAGGTTATTAAAATAGTAAAATAGATTTAAACATAACATACTGTCTGAGACAACTCTAATGCATAAAATACTCTTTTAGTGAAAAGATAAATTGCCAAAA
>JAQZBX010112792.1:0-10163 GCA_029593785.1 Cabassous unicinctus | reverse complement strand
CCCCCCCTTGCTGCTTGTGTTTGCTGTGTCCATTTGCTGTGTTTTTTCTGTGTCTGCTTATCTCCCCCTTGCTGCGAGGTCTTGCTGCATCAGCCCGCCGCGCCACGCAGGCCGGCCTGCCCTCACAAGGAGGCCCCGGGAAGCAAACCCGGGGCCTCCCATATGGCAAACGGGAGCTCTGTCGATTGAGCCACACCCGCTTCCCTGACTTGGTATTTTTAAATAGACTCTTAGAGAAGAATTATAACAGCATTATAGAAAGGACTGAAAGTGAAGGGGGAAATATTGCCTATATGTCTAAGTGACTTAGTAAAAAAAAAAAAAAAGTTTGGATTTTTTTCCCAGTTTTCTCCTGGTCTTAAATCCTATAGCTACAGAACCATCTGTTTCAGAATTTCAGAGAACTAGTTCAACCAGGAGTATCCTCAATCCAGGGCATCTCAAGACTCCCTGGCTTGGTAAATGAAAATTTACAGAGTTCAGAAGAGGGGAAGGGCAACCTAATTTGGAGGATAAGGAAGCAGTGATAAGCACCAAAGCAGGACAGAGGATACCATGTTTGGAATGTTGGTAAAGATTTGAAAGAGCAGAGCATGACACCCACGGAGGGGAGTTGAGGTTAGAAAGAAAGATTTGAGTCAGATTGTGAAGGGCCTTGAATAAGCTAAGGGGTTAAGCCTTTACCTGGAGGTAGGGAATGCCCTGCAGCTCCCATGAAAAGGGCCCCAACTCTGCTGTGCTCCTCAAGTCCATAGTCAAAGAAATAGATCAGTGGTTATGCTCAGCCAAGGAGAAGATTCAGCCCTGTCATCGGGTGATTACAAATAGAGATGTCTGTTTCCTTCTCCTTCTTCACCTCACCCCCAGTCAAGAGGAAAGGAGAGCTGAAGTGGCTGAGTGCCTCCTTTCCATGTATGAGGCCCCTGGTTTGATCTCCAGTACCTCCTAAAAACAAACAAACAAACAAACAAACAAACAAATGAAAAAACCAACTCTTACTGGGGAACAGATGTAGCTCAGTGGTTGAGTGCCTGCTTCCCATGTGCGAGGTCCTGGGTTCAATCCCAGTTACCTCCTAAAAAAAAACAAACACAAAAAACCCAAAACCCACCTTTTGTCCCCTCCAGGGTCTGCAGGCTACCATGTTATCTTATATTGGGGTGGGAGGGAAAGACACTAACTTTGGATTGAATCTGAAATTGATGCTTTGAAACAACCATGACTGAGCCTGAAGGACCAACTTGAGACCATCTTAATTACAAAAAGTAACTGGCAAGTTACACAATCTGACTGAGATTTCATTAAGGAGACTGCAACCCAGGGAGAAAGAGGAATTCTGCAGAGGACGGTTGGCAGCAAATTCCTGGAAAAGATGAAATCCGTTCACCTTTATACTCCAAAGAATTGTGCCCCTTGCTAAACAGGTTTTAGTACACACTGATAAGAAATTTAAGTAAAGCAAATGGAAACAGGGACTCATAGAAAAGGATAAGTGCTAAGACTCCTATATTCTCAGATGAGTGTAGTTGGGGGCAAAAAGAAGATTTTTTAAAAACCAAGATAATGTGGTTACTTATTATTATGCAGAAGATCCTTCTGCATTTTACTCAGTTTTAGAGTGCAATAATGTGATTTTGTTGTCTTATGAACTTAATAATTAAAAAAAAAAATCCCTTTCCCATTGAGTTGAAATGAATGCTTTTCATCTTATTAGTTTTTCCTATTATAACTGCCAAGGACTCCACCACAGGCCCCCCTTTCCCCTCGATTTGATGAACATTTCAAGTACATTTCTCTGTGGAGAATGTCCTTTAATGGTTATAATCTATCAAGATGTTCTTTTGAGATTATTACTAAGAAGCATTGTTGATGAATCAAAAAGGAAAGGAAAAATAGAAGGGAAAAAAGGAGACACTGTTAATGAACCATGTATCTGTTGGGTTTGGCACTGTGTAGCCAGAGTAGACCAGAGCTAGGAAAGCAAATTCCATGGGGAGGGTGCGGACAGTCCCCTGTTTCACTTGGCATCCCTAGAGGGCAAGGGGACCATCTTCAGATGCAGTTGCCTATGGGTAATCTGCATTTTAATAACTTTTGTTTTAAGGGAGAGAATGGATTGGAAGGTTTGGAAGAGATCTAGATAGGAGAAAGGTGATATAATAAGTAGGTTATAATAGGCCTGGTCTTAAGTGGACCTCCATGTATAGAAACATTTTGGGGAAACAGCTGTATGCCATTTTGATCAATGGTTAAACATATTTACCAGGAAAAACTTTTTCTTAAAGAGCCAACATTTAGAATTTAAGTGTGTGTGTGTGTGTGTGTGCGCGCGCGCGTGTTGTATTCTAGGTCAATAAAAGAAAATGCACTTTATTGTGACTTCAACTATATTTCTTATACCTTACTTTTTAATTTAATCATCTTAGTTGGATATTTGCTGAAAAAAAGAAAAAAAAACTGTGGAATAGTCCAGTAAACATTGTTTTCACCAGAAAAAAATAATAGAAATATATATACTTATGGGAATTAAAATCGACTAGGTTTTGCCTAAAATATTCTCCTGTACCATCAATGTAGCACAATTGCTGGGAGAGAACTACTTTTATTAGGCCCCATGATACAGCTTTAAAAAATATTGTATTAATCTGGATTCTATTGCCATCTAATTTTGCACAAAGGCATTAAGTCCAAAGTTAGATTCATCAATCACAACACAGGAGATGTTACCGACATCCATTATGAAATCCATAGTTTATTAGCTCCCTTGATTCAATAGTAGAGCAGCTGATGGGAAAACAGGAGCTGAGCCTACCACTCTTGTGAGAATTCCCAGCTTGGAATCTCCATGGAGTTAAAGAAAAGTGAAGTCAAAAAGAGAAGACAAAATACGGCTGCCCCAGTAGAAACTCAGCACTGTCCCAAATAGCAATCCCATGAGTAGGGTCCAGAGGTATTGCTCAGTATCCTTTTTAGTTATACAAGGGTATGAGGTATTTTTTTTAATGTTTTGTTTGGGGGTGGGGTGGGGATTGGGGGAAATAACCTGAGCTGTCATTAGCAACACCCTGAGTTTTGTCTGCAGTATCCAATGTGAATGATACTTGAATGCTGACATTAACCAATTGCCACATTTTTGGACAGTGGCATAGAAATAATGTCAAAATGTTCTGCCTTTTTAAAATCAGCCATTTTCTTGAGAGATTGGAAAAACAGGAGGAGGCAAGCTGATGACATTTTGATAACAGGCCTTGGATGGGCATTGTGGAACTTTCTGCTTAAAAAGTTAAAAAACAAAACAAAACAAAGTCCTACCACTTTGATCTTATTTTGATTTTATTTTGTTTAATCCCCTCTCCCCTTTTTGAGTAAATAGTGAAACATTTTCTATGGCTTTTAGTGACTGAGCTTTCCACAGGAGTGGTTTGCAGAAGTTGTTATATGTCTCATTGACATACAAGACATATATGACTTAGCTAAGAAACTCACTTTGAATTGGGTAGCAATTTATGCACACTACTGCTTTCTGCCTCATCTGCAAAGCCCTAAATCAGGTGCAACTGTTACTTTATTGCAACCTTCAATCTCCTTCATGAAGGCTTTTTCCATCTCCCCTGTGAGATTGTGCCCCTCTTCTCAACTCAGCACTTCTGTGGCAAACCTCTCCTATGTCATATCTCCATCAGCCTTGCTCTAAAATTACATGATAGTTACAAAATTCTCTGAGGGTAGCCCTTTGTATTTCATAGATGAATTGCATGTTTCTTGGACAAAATGAATGGATGCATGGGTGGGGGATGGACGGATGAATGGAGGGTGCCACACATGATAGGTGGACAGGTGCAGGCATGAATAGATGAAGGAGGGAATTAGAAAAATAATTGTGACTTTACTACATTTGACATGAGACTGAGAGATCTGGAGGCTGGTTGACTGAGTAACGGTGTTGTTTAATATAGAATACATTTCTTTATTCTTTATATTTTTCCTTTGAGCCTGCCTTCTAGTTTCCTTCAAAAGTCAGGTATAATTTTTGCCACAGCTTCAGATGTAGACTGATTAGAAGGTAACTAGAGGGAAAATTTTATTTTAAATTTATGACTTTTTTTTTTCATCACATCTTGAGATGTCACATAAAAATTTTATGGGACAGTATTGATAAATTGTAACAATATAATAGCCAAAAGCCTTTTCTTTTTTATTCCTTCTTTTAATTTTCTCACTGTCCTTAATACTTATGCTTGAGGGTTGGAAAAAATTAAGTTTTCTCAATTTTCTACATTCTTTTTTAATAGAAAAAATGAGAGGGTAGTTAAAATCTACCCCTGATGCAACTGAAATAAAATTGATCTATCTTCCAAGCCACCTTTATAAGTGTTCTTTGAAATTAAATGGAGTATATTGAAAACAGGATACTAAACTTCATCCCACTTTCCTATCATACATAAATGTAATATCAATTGTGTCCTCTGTTATTGCTTTTGTAAGTGTTTTGTTGCTCTGAAAAGCATGTCTAAAACATATCATCATCTAATACAGTGGCTGTAAGAAAAACAAACAAACAATGCTTGATTTGGATAGATATGGAAAGATTAAACAGTGTCCATATTTTTTTCTCTTTATTCTCTGGCTTGCATTAGTATTAAAAGTAAGATCTAAAATTATGTATTTTTGATATATAGGCCTAACAATAAAATAATGTATGAGTCTTTGTGTTTTTTAGAGACATGGGATGAAGTAATCGAATTGGAATGTGAGGAGGTATAAGAATGAGTATGAGTTGTTGTTTTTTTTTTTATCCATTCAGCATCACCATCACATAACTTAATGAAACTGCGACTCATGTACTTCATGACCAGAGTGGTATTATGTATTGGTCAGATATCTCAGTGGTGTAACACACCAAAGGTTTATTTCTCTGACAGCTTCTTCCATCTTGTGAAGGATGATATCTAGAATCTGTGATTTATAAATCGCCAGGGAGGTAAGTGGGAGTTGGACAAGGCACACCAGCTCTTAACTGCATCAGCCCCAAGTGACACATGCCGTTTTCATTTGCAGTTGATTGAAAAGAGCTAGTTGTCTGGTCCAAACCCTAAGTTCAAGGAAGGCTGGGAAATGCAAGGGATCCCATGAACTACTGGGTAAGGATGAATTGTCTTTGCTACATGTTACTTTCAGGAAAGCACAATCCAAACAGGGTGTCTGATCTGAACTTGGAGCTTGTGCTGAACATGGAGGATATACTGGTCCTGTGGGGATTCTTAGCCTGAGTCCAGCAGCATTTGAGGGCAACTGACCTTTATATCCAGGAAGAGCTTTCTTTGTCATTCTAAATGCCCTGTCCCCACCACCCACCACCAACATGGTACAAGGGAAGGTGGAAGTGTGGTGTAGTTCATCATTAACTCTCAACATTTTCAGCAAGTAGGTGCTATTCTTTCCTCCCACCTCCCTCCCTCCCTCCCTTCCTCCTTGGTTCCAGTCTCCAAAAGTATGGAAAGATTTATGGCAATTCTTCTTGCAGGGTGTAAAGAGGGAAAGGACTGATGAGTAACCAGTATTTTCATTAGCTAGCAAGGGCAGGGGAAAGACTGATACCTCCATTATGTTGACAATTATCATTTCACATCACTAGCATCAACAAATTTGTGCTCCATCCATCTACCCACCCATCCCCCTGCCCTTGAAAGTCAAAGAAGAATCTCTTAGGCCTGGCAGGCTTATGGACTGGGTTTTCTGTCCATCACATTTCTGTTAACATTTTCAAGTATGTCTACCCTGCTTGACTACGCTTCCTTGAGCCCTTGAAGGGGTATTCAGAGTGCATGGGTGGAAGCTTGGGCCTGAGTCTTAGCTACAACCGCCTGTCCATAGTTTGGTCTCAGGATGATCTCTCTACCCTGAGGTCCCTGTGTCCAGGACGTGAGTGATTCTGAGGATGACCATACCAAAAGTCAGGTCCAATGCTGCTATGGGGGCTTGCTTTGCCAGAAAAAAAAAATCCTATTTGATTCAAAATCACTGATGGTCCTGGATAGAAGCTATTATCTTAGAAAAAGATGGGCCCCCGTTTCCAGTTTCTTCATGTGGCTGTCTTCCTTTCAGCTACTTTCCTGCTCACACTTCAAGATCAGCATGCTCCAAACTGAACCAGAGTTCATTGTCTTAGTTAATGATATCCTCTCACTCACTCAATCTCAAAATCCTGCAGTCCTGTTCTGCACTTCCTCCTTCCTCTCCCTCTCACCCTTGGGTCCAGTCTATCACAGATGTCAGTTCTCCTCCATGATGCCACTCCCAACTATATTCTTTTTTTAAAAAACTTCCATTGTCAGATCTTCATGAACTCTCCCTGGTGTGATATGACTATTTAGCTCACCACTCTGTACTTGGATTAATTTATTTTTGACTCTTTCTGTTCTTGTTCTTCCTTGAGGCCAGCCAATGAAACTTCTAGAATGTTTAGAATGTTTTATAAGGTCAATTGTAAATATGTCATAATGGATGGACTTGATGGTAGCATATTATAATGAGTGTAACAAACTGTTGATTTGTGGATGTGACTGTGGTTGAAACGAGTAGTCTAGAGAAGTTAATTTTAGTTGGTGGACAGCTGGAAGTTAATATAGGGCATGTGTAACAGTGATTTTGGTGGTAGATGAGGATTGTGTTTAATAATACAAATACAGGAATGTTCTACTACAAGGTGTTAAGAATGTGGTGATACATGGAAAAAATATAGCAATGTTAATTATACACTATAATTAACAACAATATTGGGATGTTTTTGTAGCAAAAGCAAAGAAGTTTCTATATTCATGCTATAGATTTAAAAAAATATGGGGTTTGGTTTTGTGAGATTAAGTATATTAAGATTAAATATGATTAAGCACTTTTTTTCCTTCATTTTTATTAATAAGGAGACCTTGACTGTATCATTTAACTAATCTGTGTTTATCTGTGTATCTTTGTGAACACTGGAGGAACAATTGAGTTTGTTGCTGGAATTAGATGAGATAAAAGTGTCTGGACAGAACATTTTAGGAGTAATGCTTCCATAACTTGTTGAACTGCCTTTTGTATGTTATTTTATTATTGAATTTGAAATAAAGTGTGAATCTAAAAACTTCTAAAACATAACATTTCTCTGATATAATAGTTTTAGCGGTTCTATTACCCTCCAAATAACTTCCAAATGCCAGTGCAGTATCCAAGGTTTTGACCATATATTTCCAGTTAATCTTTCCAGCCTCATTTCCTTCTCCCTTTCATAGACTTCAACAAAACTGTGCTACTCTTTCTTTCTCCCATCAGTTTTGGCTCATGTTATTTCTTCCACATGGAGAGAATGTTACTCAAAGATCTATCTGGAAAAATTCTATCTACTCTTCTAGTATCAGCTGAAAAGCCTTTCCTGATCTCTGCAATAGGAATCAATATTTCCCTTCTATAAACTCCATCTCAGGTGAGTATAGTAAATTTCATCTCAGGAACTAAATGTAGTTGATTAATAATAGCCACCTGGGAAGTTGTGTTGAGAAGGATTCTGAGGCTGTATCCAATCTCAATGGGAAGGATTGTGATGATCAATTTTCAATGCCTGTCTAGGGCACTAGAAAGAGGAATTGAGGCATTAATGTTATTTAGATGCCTTCTTTGATTTACTTTTGTGCTTCTCTTATATAAGTAACATCTCTCTACTAATCTGTAAATCCTTTAAAAACATAAATTGTAACCTGCTGAATTTTTACCTAATGCCTGGAATTTACCTAACATCCTATAATCATTAAGTACTCCAAAAATATTTGTTAACCCTCCCTGATGCTTGCATATGCTCTGTAGTTATATAAGGTTGCAGAACTGTGGACATTCTTAGCTAATAACTTGGGGAGGCCTTTGATTACACTGAGAACAGCTGTATCATGTTACAGTGTCTACTAATTTAAGTACCAGTTTATTAAGGAATCTGCATGTGCCAGCATGAGAACTGCTCCTGCACTTTTGCACCTTTGGTGATAAATGAGATCAGTCACCACTGGATGAATGGACAACTTCCAGTGCTCCAGTATTGCCTGTAACACAATTAACTTCCAAGTAGCATGAACTCTACTTTTAGGCTTACTTTCACAGACCAGCAAAGCATATTGTCAGATTTTAACTCCCTTGGCTACTTAAAAGCAAAATGCTTGCTTGAAACATATTGGAGTGCGTTGTTGTTATAGGTCCTTAAAAATGCCCCAACCATTCATATAATTAAAGACTTACACAAATAACTATTAAACTAAAACTTATATTTTTCCTCCTCCCAGATAAAAATCTCAATTATTTTTTATCATTCTTATGACATGGTTTCTAGAAACTACCTCATCCTGTTCTCCCTCGCTTGAATATCTTCCATTTGCCTTATGATGCATGCAGAATTGTAAATATCCCAGATGTGGTCTGAGCAACCAAGATCAAGATCAGAAACCAATCTCTATGGTTCTACACTCTACATTTCTGTCTGTACATCCTAAGGAGTCATTTAATCTCTCAGTGGCCACATTGCATTTTTGTCTCACGGAATTGATAGACATTTTAAATGTCTCATCAGTTAAAACCATTGTATTTTGTCTTGGGTTGGTTAAGCCTCTTTCTGTTTGTCAGAAAACCTAGTCCAAGCTGGCCTAGCCATAGAAGGACAATTATTGGGTCTGGTTACCAAACTGTCCAGGGACAAGCGCATGCTTGTTATAGGATACAAACAATGTCATCAAGACTTTGCTGCCATCTCTTCATTCTTCAGCATTACCTCCTCTGTTTTGGCTCAATTCTCATATATAGTTTCTCCTCTTGTGGGACCCAGGTAGCTGCAGGAGCTCAAGCCTGAACCATTTCCAGTTCAGATTCAACAGAAAAAGGAGAAAGCCTCTTTTCCTGAGAGGTCCCACAGAAGTAATGGAGTATGCTCTGAATAGGGCAAACTTGGATCATGTGATCATTTCTGATATAATCATTGTGTCTTAGAGGATTCACTGAGCTGATTGACCAGCTTGGTTCAAGGCCCCAAGATTGGAATAGGGATGGGGTCCATAGGTAATGAGCAGGGGAGATGATAGTTTCCTCAAGAGAGATTATGATGCTGTCAGCAAAAAGGTGGTAAGGATGCTGGGCAGACCCAAAATAATAAGTGCTCTCTACAACTTAATTATACTTTAACCCCCCTAAAGGCAGAGGTTATGATGTATTAATTTTTAACATCCCCTCCTGCCTTTAGCAACCAACACAGTAGCTCATATATCATAAATGCTCAAGAACTAGTTGTCGATTGAATGAGTGCTTGAGCAAATGGCAGCAAAACAAATGAATTTGAAATGGCTTAATGTTAAAATATCTTTGTCTTTCATATATCACATTGTAAAATATGGGCCAAACTAACTTAAAAGTGTTAGTTGTGTTTACATAAAGAAAAAGAAATACATTAAAAACCTGGTATGTCCTCACAAAAGACAGTTTTGCTGTGTAGTACTAGTGAGGAGAAATGATGCATCTTTAGTGCCAAGAAAGGGGGGCATGTTTTTCTAGGACAAATGAAATGATAACAGAGCTTGACTGACAGCCTAGTAACATCAATAACACCTTGAAGCTGCTCTTATTTTAAACATCCCAGAGCAATTTTATTGGAAGAATAAATACTCTCGATTCCAAATTCAAACATTTTCACTCACCTTTGGTTAAGGCAACTGTTTTCTAACAGCCACATGGCAGCTATATTTAACAAGTACATTTCAATTTCTACATAATATCGCCACCTCCCTCACTATTTACAAAACACCAGGTTTTGGATGACCATGCATGTGATACCTTAGAACATTTTAGCCAAACTGATGAGTATAATGAGACTGGCTGATTGCTACTAACAGCTGGAGAAATGGGGCAAAGACACAGAGGATCTCAGGACTTCAAATTCCCAGCTCAAGCTTTGCCTAAATGACCTGAAAGCTTCCATGTCTTCCCTGAAAGAAATTCTTATGTTCTGTAGTTGCAGGGCTGAGATTTCTGAAAGCAAAAACCCAGAGTCTCATTGTGCCAGTGACTAAAATACAAAGCAAATTGAATTCCCAACCTTGCAGGGTGTCTTCTGGTAATGTGAGGGCATTGATTGGGAAGGAATGGGATCCAGA
>JAQZBX010112791.1:0-10163 GCA_029593785.1 Cabassous unicinctus | reverse complement strand
CGTTGGACAGGCAACTTCTCCCAGAAACTCATCAACGACCCTTCGTTGGACTTTCATCGGAGCCACTGGTTTGCAGCCTGCCTGTGGAGCCTGGACTTGTGCATCCCCACGGTTGCGTGAGAGACTCTTTTAAATTCTCATATTATTGACGGATATCTCCTGTTGATTCTGTTTCCCGAGAGAACCCTGACTAATACACACAGTTATGTGAGACAATTTTATACACTCATAATATTTACAGATATCTCCTGTTGGTTCCATTTCCTTAGAGAACCCTGACTTACACATCTGTGTTTGATGAATTACTTTTCTCAGAGACAATGTGTTTCACTGGCACAAGGAAGAGAAGAAATAACTTTGTGATCACCTATAATATGCCAGGCACCATGTGAGGTCATATATATTAATTATCTCATTTAATCCCTACTGAAATCCCCTAAGAGAACTATTATTGTATATATTTTACTGATTGAGGAAACTGAGACCTAGTTGTTAGAGAGTGCTTTTATAGCCATTGGTCTTAATTTACTGTGTCCTCTGAGAAACTGTAATAAAATTGCGGACCCTCCAATTTTAAATGCTTTGCTCAAGGCTAACAGTACTCTTCAGGAAACTCCTTAAGGATGACCTTGGACAAACTATTCAACATCTTGTCTACCTTGATCTCTTTGCTTGTGAGATGCAGTTGGGATGAGAGCAGTGGTCTATATATTCAGGAAAACGGTGACTCAGTCCTGTGGGAAAGACAACCCTTCAAAAATCAAACAACAAGGAATGGAGTCAGAATTCTCTATAAATGTTTTGATAAGATACCAAGCTAAGGGGAAGTTATCTAATCACAAAAACCAGGGCTAGGAGTCAGATTCCAGTTTTTATTTTCCTTTAAGCTTGGGTACTGATTGTGTCACCTCGTGATAGCTTCTGCTCCCTGATGCATATGGCGCCATTATTAATCCATCCAAGGGCAGAGATGGAGGGAGGGACTCAGGGCCAGGTGGGAGTGTTACGTCAGGACACTCTCCTCAGAGACCTTTGCTGCATCTGTTTTGCCACTGATTTTCCAGGGGACCTGTGTAGACCACCTCCTTTACCTGAGTTTCAGATTTGCTCTCTTTCTATAATGCCAGGTGACCATAAGGCGGTCCTGATAATAAAATCATTTTAAAAAGTGTTTTAGATTAAGCTAAAGGTCAACTATGTAGCAATATTCTGTAGAAAGTACCAGCTTTTCTGTTCACATCTTTTCTCTAGAGAATAATCTAGTATCTTGACCAGCTCTGTACCCAAACACACGCTCAACAGTTGTAAAGAATGACAGATTCAGCAGATAGGATGTGTGTGACAGTGCAGCACTGTGCAAGCGGGAGGCATTGCTTTGCTAAATAAAAGAACAGGTAATCCTGGGACTTCTGCTTCTTTCCTCTACTAATGTTGGAGTCACACAAACAGCATTAGTTGGGAATAAAGTCTTTGATTCCTCTAACTGCTACCTTCATAATTGTTTTACAGAGTCCCCTGCAGGACTTTTATCCTAGTGATCCAGCATTACCACCCATGGAAGGGGAGGGTTTGGACTCCCTAGTTTGCAGAATTCGACTAGAGGCCTGTGTGTGATGGTTCTTGACTTAATTGTAAGCATATAGATTAGCTCCTGGAAGTTTTGAGTAACACTATTCCTGAATATGACTCATGACTGATTTCTGATCCCTCTCTCACCCATCTATTGACATAATTAAATAATGCAAATTAACTGTAATAATAATTAAAATTACTTTGGTAATTATACTAGCCCCAAAGATTCCATGACGCAGTACAAATCTGACATACTTTATATTGGAGGGTGTGTCTGAAACTCTGGCTTATGAGCACCACTGCTCCCATCTGTCTGTGTGACTTCTAGCCAACACCCAGACCTGGCCTCTAGGATGCCAGTTACGGATTTTCAACTTGACTCCAAAAAAAAGTATATTATACTTTGTGCTCTTGGGCTCGGGAGCCTTTGGAAAGTAGAAGCCAGCTTGAGGCCCTGGATTTTCAGGTCTGCATGGGCTCAGGCCTGTTAACCTCCAAGCCTCCTGGGAGAGGCACAGTCACCATCCTGACCGTCAGAGGAAGTTGAGTCCTTCCAAGAAGGGTCCAGGCCAAACCCAGACTTAAAGCCATGCCATGACCTTGCCAGTGTCTGTCCCTGGCACTTTTTACTATAATCAGTAAATGCCCATTTGGTGCCACAGACAAAGCCCAAAGGATGCTTCATTCAAGGATGCTGGACAAGCAAGGCACTTCTAAAAGGACACAGTGGTCTTTGACTCTCCTTACGCCATGTGGGTCGACAGGTACTTTGTAAAGTGTTCCTCAGAATAACTCCTAAAATTGCATCAGGTCTTAGGAGAGAATGGGGAGAGAGAAGCTTTCCAAGTAGAACTCTGTACCAAAGGCTTGCGAAAGGTTCTTTCATCATGGCAACACACAGCCCCAGTAACACCATTACTGTGCAAAAGGCCTTGCCTTCTTTTTTTCTTTCCCCACTCTTTATAGCTTTTTTTTACCCTTCTAGGTAAAAAAAAAAATAAAGCCTAATTACAAAGTCCAGTGTTCTTTGACCTGCTTGCGAGAACATTTTCCTGTGATTACAGAACTTATTCACCCATGACCCAAGGGTTTCCCAACATTTTGTGGAGATGGATGCAAAAGCTTCTTTGGGTTACCAAAGATATATTTGTGGGCAGTGAAGGGTTTCATGTGGGTCTTTCTACTGGTCCCCCATAGCATTTGCCAAGGCTCTCCGTGATTATGCTGGCCAACGTCGAAGCTGGCAAAGTTGTTTGTGACTCTTGGAGGAATAGCTATTTCATGTGGAGCTTCTAGAAGAGTCTAAACCTTGAAAGGATCATTGGTTCCGAGTCTACTCTTTATCTTAGTAGGTTTAATTAACTGAGGTAATTTGTTTCCCAATGACTGATAAATATCTGGAGAATTGTTCCATTTTAACCACCCACTCATAAAAGACTGATTTATAGGCCAGTTTGGAGCTTTGTTCATTTGCATACTCTTTGTGCTGGTTTCCCCCTGCTCTTAGATACATTTTCTGTCCTGCCCTGCTCTGTACTGCAGGGAACTGCTGTCCCAGGATCTTTTGCCACCGGTTCCTGGCTCCGTTTAGCCGATGGGAGACAGTGTGTGTGTGGCGGGGTGGGGTGGGGGGACGGGACAGGACACGGGACTGGTGTGTGGGAGGAGGAGAGAAAGAGAAGCCAGGGCATTTCTTTTTTTCTTGCTCTGCCTCTTGGGCAACTCTTGGCTTCCTTTGTAGCCCTCACTAGCCAGACCCTCCCTTACTGGGCCTGGCTTCTGCGGGGCAGCCTTGACTATGATTCTAGATTCCACTGGACATTTGAGCAGAGATCTGAAGGATGTGCGGCAGTGCGTCGTGCAGGTATCCAGCAGAAGAGGATTCTAGGAGACTTAAGGGCAAGCCTGGGTAGGGAAAGAGGAAGGAGCCAAGCCTTCAGCCAGGGGAAGGCTTTGGCTTGATCTGAGTGAGATGGCACAATGTTGGACTGTGTCAACTAAAGAATGGTGTGATGGTCTGATTTAAGTTTTTAAAAGATCAGTCTGGCCAATGTGGGGAGAACAGATTGTCAGGGGAAAAAAGGAAGAATGGGGAAGGACAGTTAGGAGGCTGGCGCTATCATCTGAGCAAGAGATGACCATGCCTTGGACCAGAATTGGAGTGGTGGAAGTGGTAAGAAGTAGCAGTTTCTGGATGTACTTAGAAGACAGAATCCACAGAGTTTACTGATGGATGGATGTGGGGTCTGAGAGAAAGAAAAGAGTAAATTTTAAAACTCTAAAAGTTTTTGGCCTAAGCAACTGGAATGATGAGTTGCCATTTTCTGGGATGGGGAGGGAGGGACCCAGGGAAATTAAAGGCTGGCTTGTGGATGCAGTAAATTTGAGATGCCTCTTGGATGCCCAAGTGAAAATATCAGAGAGATGGGGAGGTGGGGGTGGGGGGAGTCTGTAATTTGGAAGTCATCAACAAACGGATGGTAATTAATGTCTTAAAGCAAGAAGAGCCAATCTAGGCAGTGAGTGTAGAGAAGAGACTAGAAGAGTTCAGGACGGCATCTTGACCTCTTTGGTGGTTTGAGGTAGGATGTATAAGGAGCCAGCAGAGACCAAGCAGCCAGGGAGTTATGAAGAGCATCAAGAGCAAGAGGTGTCCGGAGGCCACAGGAAGGAAGTGTGAGGGGAAGGAAGGAGTGGTCCACCGTGAAGAAGAAGGGTCCAGGGTTGACCATTGGGACTTGGCCATGTGGAGGCCACAGCTAACCTTGACCAGAGCAAAAGAGTAGTGAAAGCAAAAAGTCTGGTGGGCATGGGCTCAGAGGGACCGACAAGTGAGGGAGTGGAGGCAACTATTTCTAGGAGTTTTGCTGTAAAGCAGAGCAGAGAACTGCACAGTAGGTGGAGAGGAATGTGGGGTCAAGGGAGGGCCTTTATTTTTTAAGGTGGGGGATATTATGGCATGTTTGTGTACTAAGGAAATGATCAAGTAAAGGTTAGGGTGGGGCACCAATGATGCAGAAAAAAGAAGAAAATACTGCGGGAACACAATCCTGCAGGAGACAAGAGGGGATGGGTCGGCCTTAGATGGAAGCAGGGACAGTCATCCCTTCAGCAGGACACAAGGGGGTAAATGGATCCATATGCAGGCAGGCGAGGCGGTGAGGAGACGAGGCAGTCAAGCAAGTGGAGGGTCTTTTCTGTTTCTGTTTTCCTAGGGCAAAGGAAGCGATGCCATCAGCTGGGAGGAAGAAGTGTGGGAGTTTTAAGGAGAGAGAAAATGTGTGAAAGCTTCATGTAGGAGAGTGGGAGGCTGAATCACAGGCATATATTTTTTTCCACAGAAATGGAAGTATACTGTAGGCAATGTTCTGTACTTTTTCTTTTAACGTAGCAAAAGGTCTTGAAGATTATTCCTATCAATTTATAGAGGGCGGTTTCATTCTTGGTAATGGCTGCGTACCAGTCTCCTGCTGATGAAAGTCTGGGCAGCTTCCAAGCTGGAATGTTTGCACATACGTCATTTCTCACATCTTGGAGTGTTCCGAAGGACAGATGTCTAGATGTGGAATTGCTGGATCAAAGCATGCATGGATTATTAACGTCGATGTCTAAGTAATTTGTCCTTCTTAGAGGCTGTATCAGTTTGCACTCCCACTGGCAATGATGAGCATGCCTGTCTCTCTTCACCTTCATCAGCACAGTACATTTCCAAACTTTTTGATCTTTCGCAATCTGTTAGGTGAAAATGATATCTTGTGATTTTACTGTGCATTTCTCGTTAGGAAGGAGGAAGAACATTTTTATACATATGTGTTTAAATTACTGTTACTTTTCTGTGAATTGTGTGTGTGTGATTTTTGTCCATTCTTCTATTGGATTGTAGGTATTTTTCTTATCAATTTATAAAAGCTCTTTATATAGTAAAGAAATTAGCCCTTTGTCTGTGCTATGAGTTGCAAATATTTCCTCCCGGTTTATTGTTTGTCTTTAGCTTTGTTTATCATGCTTTTTTTTTTTTTTCCACGAAGAGTTTTTTTCCCTTCTTAAGTAGTTTGATTTTATTAATTAATTTTTCTGTCTGCTGGGGTTTTCTGTCATATTTAGAAAAGGGCTTCCTTCTTCAAAATTATATCTTTCAAAATCGCCTCCATATTTTCTTCTGCATTTTTACTGTTTCAATATTTGCATGTAGGGAAGCGGGTGTGGCTCAGTGGATAGAGGCCCCGTTTACCATATGGGAGGCCCGGGTTTGCGTCCCGATGCCTCCTTTTGAGGGCACACCGGCCTGAGCGGTGCGGTGGGCTGATGCAGCAACCTCACGGCAGGAAGCGGGTGTGGCGCAATGGATAGAGCACCCGTTTACCATATGAGAGGCCCCGGGTTCGCTTCCCGGAGCCTCCTTGTGAGGGCAGGCCGGCTGGCGCAGCACCGTGGGCTGATGCAGCAAGACCTCACAGCAAGGGGGAGATAAGCAGACACAGAGAAGACACGCAGCGAATGGACACAGCAGCACAAGCAGCAAGGGGGAGGGGGGAAATAAAATAAATAAATCTTTAGAAAAAAAAAATATTTGCATGTAAATCATTTTACATTTACATCTTTGATCCCTGGGGTATTTATTTTGGAAAAGTTGTGAAGTGATGGAGGAGGGGGATATATTTTTACAGTGATTCTTGTCCCACTTATTAACGGTGGAAATCATGCTGGGCAGGAGACCTGGCTTCTAGTCTCGGACCTGCCATTCACTAGCGCTGGTTTGGGAGGGATGTAAGTACTCTGAGTCTCAGTTGTGTTGTCTGTAAATGAAGACAGCCAGACTAGGAGTCTGTCGAGGATGCTTCCTTCCTTCTACCTGTACTCTCAGAGTTGACGTGGTCACCAAAGGTTTGTGTGCTAAGTATAAGGAACTGCTGCCTTTTCTTCCTTCACGCGGTAAATATTGTGATGAATCAACACAAACCCATCTCCACTGTTGGAGGACGTCAAATGCCTATCCCAATGATGGAAAATCAATATTAACATCCCCCTTCAGGAGCTTTCTTGGACTTATGGGAAAAAAAATACCTGATAAGCTCACTTTATAGAACAATAAGTGACATGTATGTAGTACTTTCTGTTGCACAGGTTCAGAAGTTTTAGTGACTTCCACAGGTAGATTTGCCCAAGGTCATAAGGCTAATAACTATTAGAGCTGGGGTTTGACTGTTTTTTCTAACTCTTTTCACTGTGCCCCAACATACTGATTTAATATGCTCTTCTTCACAAGAACACTCACAGTCAGTGTTATAGCCAAAAGAATAAATGATTAACTGTGGAATTGCAGGCATTGGTAGAAGAAATAGTTAGGGGCAGGGGCTGATATTCCTTCTGGATGTTTCCCTGATGATACCTCACAGGGGTTTGCCTTCTCCTTCTATTAATGGGTCTGGTCCTGGGATTTTAGAGAATATGGAGGAAGGAGCCCAGGTTTTAGAGTCAGATCTGCCTCTACCAATCTGGAATGTTTGCACGTAAGTCATTTCACATGCTACCACTTACTGGTGGTGTAACTGCAGGCAAGTTGCGTAGCCAACTTATAAAAATGGGCATAAGAAGGCCTGGGTGTTTTGTAAGCACCTGGCACATGGAAGATAGTCTGTAAATGTCAGCTCCTTTCCTTTCCTTGATGTCAGTACAAAAAGCAGAGCACAAGCAGTAGCATGGTCAGTGCTGTTTTCTTTCCAGAATTCTAGAAATTTGCAAAAAGTCCATAATTTCCCAGGCACAAGCCCTGTTGCCCTCTGAAGTCCATCCAGCCTGTACCCTGCACCCAAACATGATGCTCACTCCATAAAGAGTTGTATTTCCTAGAAGCACTGTTCCTAAGTTGCCATAGGTCCAAGGGCAGGCTGAGAGCCTGATGCCTTGAAGATAGGGACAGTTTCAACTAGCCTAGCATTTCTGCTCCTCCCCTAGGTTCTGGTTCAACAATTTGGGTTAAGGAATATGTGTGTTTAACAGGTGATTTAAATACACACAAGTTTGGCATCCACTGTTCTCACCCTGATGGTTCTCCTGGAAAGTATTTTAGGAACCAGAGACCAAGTGGCTGCACACTTTTGATTCTTTCACTCTGCACTTTGCAGGGTACAATGCCAGGTGACCGCGGCCCGTCACCCACCAGAAGCTGCGTGACTGTGAATGAAGCCCTTGGAGAACGCACTCCAGGTTGAGGGATTGCCAGGCAGGAGATGTAGCCCCCCGAGCTGGCAACTGATCCAACTTGCCACCAGTGTGGGTCGAGAGCCAGCCTGAGCTCATTCCCTTAGGGAGGAAGAAGATGGGGAAAGGGGACATCAACTTATGCCCCCGTTCCATTTTATGTAAATAATATTTGCTGCAGAGAGACTATGTTGTAATGAGATGTAAATGTGATTTTAAGGGTTGTTGATTTTATAAGACCCTTTTTCAAGTGACTTTTAGGTTACTGAATGACAGGGGAATGAATCTGAGGCATGTAAATGTGATACTACCTAAGGACCAAAAGGAATTTTTATTAAGACAGAGGGGTCATGTGGAATCTTGGAGGGCAGCTGCTTGACGTGCTAGGCTTGGGTTGGGAACTCTGGAGAGAGAGGACTAGAGGACTTTTTGGAGTGGGGTTCCGAGAAGGAAAGCACAAGAGCATTGTAGCGAATGTTTCAACCTAGAACAGTTTTAACCACAATCGCTTCTGCAACTGTCCGGGTGGATTAGGTTTCTCTAGAACCAGGGCTACGTGGTTGTGAGCCAACTTGAGAATTTGATCGTTTGAAACAAAACAGACATGTTAAACCCCCCAGAAATTCCACTTTGGTCTTAGAACCAAGAATAATGGTCTTTCTCCTGAGCTCTTGGTTTGTTTGTATCTTACGGGCACTAGGACTGACCAGTTTTTCTTTTCCATTGGTAGCCAGGACGCAGAGTACCAAATCCACGACCTGCTCAAAGCAGAACCTTGTAAGAGGCATGTTCCTGGTTCCTTGTGATGTACCCATATGCATGGTATACATTAATTGCTTTAACTTTCCAGAAGTGCATCCCTCTTTGGGGGAACGTCCCTCCCCCACTGCAACATTTAGGTCTGGTAGGAGCTGCCCCTCTCAGTCAGGATTCTACCGCAGCCAGTCAGAATCACCCTCAGCTGGGGGTTTGGTCCTAGATGGTCAAACAAAGCCCTCCCTGGGATTCTAAGCAGAGCTGACAGGGAAGAGATCCCTTTTCATTCTTATTCTGAGGCTGTAGACCTCAGCCTAGAGCTGCCCAGGCTCAAGGGACAGCTAGCCTGGGAGGTCAAGTGCAGCACTCAGAGCAATGGGGGATGAGGGAGAATCCCTGACAACATCTAAGTCTTGGTTCCAGTTGTTTCCAAGACCCGTTCCTCCTCTACTACTCTTGGGTGCCAATAAAATTCCCATATTTTCTTAAATATGGTCCAATTTAGAGTTCTGTCTCTTGCAATGCAAGAGACCTAACTAATAAACTCCTCATTTTTAATTAACTTGATCTATGCATGTTTTGTCCCCTTAAAGGCTATTCTTTCTTGAACAAGGTGGAGAGGAAAGGAAGGGAGAGAGGGAGAAGAGAAGCAAAAAAGGAAAGAAATGTTACATAAGCAGAATTTGTAACTGATCTGAGTACCTGTTACTTAGCTGTTATAGACTGAGCCCTCTGCCCCACGGCCACCCCCGCCGCATTCTTCACACCAGAGTCAAGTGGCCCTGGCACTCGTAATAACCAGCGGTCTGCTCCAGAGGGCCTGCCGCCCCAGAGCGGGAGCAGTGCTGAAGAGGGAAAGCCAGGTATGACTATCAGTGGGAGTGGAGGGCGTGGGGTTCAGAAGAGCCGCCTTCCAGTGTGAATGCTGTTATGGGTTGAATGGTGGCGGACAACTGAATTTTTTTGGGGGGGGGGGGCAAATATACATTGAAGCCCTTACTCCCAGTACTTCAGAGTGTGACCTTATTTGGAAATAGGGTCATTGCAGATGGAATTAGTTAAATTAAGATGAGGGCATACTGGCATAGGGCTGGCTCCAATGTGACCGGTGTCCTTTTAAGAAGGGAGAAGAGAGAAGAGAGACAGGGGAGAATACCTCGTGACGACAGCGGCAGAGAGGGAAGGATTGCCGGCAAGCACCAGACGCCGGAAAGGCGAGGAAGGTTCTCTCCCGCTGTTCCAGGGGGAGCACGGCCCTGCCAGCGCCTTGACTTCAGATCTCTGGCCTCCAGAACCGTGCGACATTAACTTTCTGTGTTCTAAGCCACCTAGTTGTGGTACTTTGTTAGAGCCGCCCTAGGAAACAGAGACATATAGGTGATCCTCTGATTTCTCTTTTTTTTTTTTTTTTTAAAGATTTATTTATTTACTTGATCCATTTTAAACGCCCCCTTCCCCATTTGCTGTTTTGTGTCCATTCTCTGGGCAATTCTGTGTCTGTTTCATCTCTTCTCATCCTCCTCCTCCAGTCTTCACCAGGGTTTGATCCTGGAGACCTCCGATGTAGGAGAGAGGTGTTCTGCCATCTGCGCCACCTTGGCTTCTGGTTTTTGGAGCTTTCGGAGCATCTCGTC